>BSBK01011957.1:0-47500 GCA_027943335.1 Chamaecyparis obtusa | reverse complement strand
TGTTGTTCGGATGTCCGAGAGGATTTCTTTTTCTTCCTTGTAGTGTTGTAGGATGGATTTCTCTCATGAGATATCCTTGAGGTGGGTGGAGTAGACTAACAAAACAAAATTAACATAAGGGAAAATAACATGTATAATATTCAATCTAAGTAAAAATATCAAAATCTAAATGGTACCACAAAGCTATCTAGGCCAATGTCAATGACCAAAAGCGTGATATCATCAAGTTGGGACATCTCAGCCCTTGATAATCCCTATAAAACACCATGTAATGATACATATTATATTAAAAAAAGATATTTTGAAACCAACATTTTATTATATTTTTAACAAATTTACAAATCTTTACCTTGGATAGTGAAACTAATTGTGACTGTGGAGTCAACTGAAAAGTACATGGTGTAGTCTTACCACCTACTGCTCCCTGCAATGCATATTATTTATATGTCACTATAATTGTTCAAAAAAAGAAATTATTTACTTTTATGAGATTTAGGTGATTAATTGATAACATGTCATAAATAGAAATAAACACACCTATATCTTCTTGTGAGAAAACAAGATACTCATTAGGTCATCAGTGAGGGCCATGTCCTCTGGAGTGGAAGCATGACATCTATTCCCACAACATGTACATGAATGGGATGTCCAACCATCTTCATTTGTGTTAGTGTCTACACCAGAACATACACTATGGTAGGTGGTGCACATATGCTCAATGGGATGGCCCATGCCAATTGATGCATCTATTGATGATGGATGTGCCGCAAGTGCTAGTCTATCCTCTTCTCTAGCTAAGCGTATGCCATGATCAACAATGGCATCAGTCAATAATGTAGCTTCCTGAAGATTTTGCAACTCCATAGAATCCTTCAAGGCTATTGAGATAGTGACATGAACATGGGTTTAGGAGCTATACACCTTCTATTCTATGGGTCTACCACCCTACAAGACCCAGGTATATCCTGAATAGAGCCTATCCACTATCCTGGAACTATTGAATATCAAAGTAATTCAGCTTCAAGTCGAGGATAAAATCACAATAAAGCTTTCTCAAAAAATTTAGTGGCACCTCCCAATTGTTACAAGGTGGTTGGTCAAAGACCATATACCACCTATCCCAAAAAGATGCTTTCATCCTAGCCTAAACACACCAATATATAGGAAATAAATTCATAGTAGTAAGTAGGCTTTTACTAGTGCTAGGATCGGTGAAAAAAGAACATATGTCATCTTTAAGTATGTCCTTTCTTTTCACCTCATCATATGAAAACTCATCCGCATAAAATGAACGACATCTATAGCTCCATGAACCCCACTTTGTGACCTCTATAGATACCTCATTCACTCTATTGGTCATTATTTCTAGGGTTTTCGCGATGGATGAGTGGTGCTCCTGATTATAGGACCTCAACTTATTCACTAATATAGAAATTTAGGTAGTGTTTTTTGTTAGGTGATTGATAAGATCATCTTATGTGGCCTGTACATGATCTACTCGAGGACATAGAGGGTTTAGGGGTGGCAGTGGTTGTTTAGAAGAAACATTTTGAGGATTTTGCGTAGGTGGAACAACACCTTGAGGGTTTTCTTGTTGCTCATGTTCATTTTTTTTTGGGTTTTCTTTTGTTGGTTGTGCAAGGAGAGGTCTTTGTTGTCTCTTTTGTTTTGGGGATTGTTTGTAGAATCTGAAATCAAATTAATAAAAAACACTTAAATCAATTTAAAAACCCTACTTCAATTAAAATGCAAACAAAAACAATCAAAATAATGAAGTCTTACCAGTTTGATAGGGTGACATTGTTGGAAATTGCTCTAAATGATGACAAAATGCAATTGTAAGAAGAACATGCATGGGTTATTGAGTGTTTTGCTTCCTCAAAGTCGTTGTTTCAATGTTTTTGGTGTTGAAAATGACCCAAATTTGTGGGCTTTGAATATATGTAATGTTTCTCATAACTCATACGGGTTATGAGAAACGTTTTTGCTTTTTTTTTTTTATAATATTTTTTATTAGGCTTGGTGTTACAAAGCCAAGGACGTTTTTGAATTTAAGGAACCTGATTGGGTTATGAAAATTTTAGTTTTTTGTTGTTGTATGTGACCACTTTTCTGACCAACATATTGGTGCACTTATCCTGAGATATATTTATAGAATATAAAAAAAATGCATGGATAAATGTGCATGGATTGTTAAATAGAATAATTTAGTAGTTTGCAACCACCTATTGTTTTTGTGTGAATGTATTTTTAATGCCTAGCTTTCATGTGCATTATAGAAACCCTAGTATTTTTTTTATGTGTTGATTAATGCATCACCATAGTTATTTTCTTATTACAAGTTTGATTAAATATGGAGACTCTATTTCCCAATAATATGAAGGTATTGATCTACTATTTATTTTTTCGTCACCTTGCTCAACACATTCATAATTCATAAACTTAAAAAACCTTCATTTTCTTTATTGTATGTTCTAATGACATGTTTGAGTGTACTTAGCACTACAAGTTTAGACCTAGGAGACAATGCTACTATGGGATCTATGGGAAAAATAGTTTACAAAGACATCATAATATCTAAAAAATGGATATCTAGTTAAATTAAAATATTGCACGACATATCTAGAAATTAAGAAATGAAGAAAAAATTCAAGGTAAATGTAGGTCGCTTCTTGAGTGTTATTAAAAAGCCCATGTTTCTAAATATTGTGTTGCGGGTTACAAGATATATCTAACAGTTAAATATAGATTCGATCAATAAAATAGAGAAATAGAATACACACACAAAAATAAGACAAAGAATTTAACATGGTTAACCCAATCTTGGGCTACATCCACCAAATAGAGAGTCCAACATAATTATCCAACAATTTCAACCGATTACAATCATCAATCCTTACAACTCAATACCACTACAAAATTGCTACCAAGTTCTTATATAAAAACCCTAACCTTAAGCCATTTTATCAAGATTTATGTTGGTTACAAAAATGGGGTTAGAATATGTTGATGTATCCAATAGAAAATTAACTCTAGATGCCCCTAGACTCTGCAAGGGGCGTTGTCCCTTGACCTTGTCTTGGGGGTGTTGCCCCCAAATCCCCATTCAATAATTTTTGGGGGAAATTGCATAGATAAATGTGGGGAAAAGATAACCTCCGAGTCTGATTAGGCTCCATATAACAACAAAAATAAAGTTTAAAAAGGTGCTAGAAGATGAGCTAGTGATTGTCAATGCCTTTGAGGTCTTGTATGGTCAAACATGTGCAAACAACAAACAAGAGAATCAGCCTTTCCTACGGGGACTCCTATAGTTGACCTCAAACAATATAATGAGAAATAACTTGAAGATGATGCTTAGAGACATGATGGGAGAAACAATAGTAGAAGACACAATTAAAAACCATCTTCAATATCTTATTTTGTACCTTTTTGGCAATCTATATGGAGTTAGAAGGGACAATTATATTATCTAGTTACACTATCTAGTTATGAGTATCAAACATAGTTAAGACTCGTTTTCTTTTCTTTATATTGAGGAAGGATTCTTCAGACCTTCGATTATATCTAGATATTCGTGTTATATTTTTAATAGATATGTAAAATAAAATAAAATATTTGTCGATTTCTAGGATGTAAGAGATAAATTAGAAGCACAACACAAATTGAGAGCCCAAAGTTGACCTTCCATGGACTAAAGAATCAAAGGAGAAAAAAAGTACATATAGATGTGAGTGATTGGGTCAAATCAGAAGTCAAACCCAACACTCAATGAGTGGTAGTAAGTTGCCTCCCATGAACCTAGGATGAGGTGTTGAAATGGAATCAACACCTCTCTAGACAACTCCTAAATCATGACAACTTGTATGAACAAGTGTCAAGTAGACATCGACGACTAAGTAAGCTTATAAACCTAAGTGTAAATAAATTATAAATACACTAACACCCTCCCCTTAAGCATTACGTAGGAGGACACTTTGAGATTAAAAAAATAGGTCCCAACTACTACCCCGATGAGGTACCATGTATAATGCAATCTCTCATTAGAGGAGAAAGATTGAAAACCAGGAGGAAAAAGGTATCCCCCCAAAAAGAGATAAGAAGAGAAGAAGCATGTTGAAGTTGTAAATTCTGCTAATGATGGAATCATTTTTTTTTGGAATTGTCAAATCTTCAAGATATGTGGATCAAGATTTACTCCATGAGTGAAAAGATGACACTACTCAACTAGTGTACAAAAAGTTGATAAAACTCTATGAAGTTGATGATGCAAATAGTACTTTTTGATGAGAAGTACTTGAACCTCAAACACAACCACTAAATCAATGCTCATGTGAGAAATCAAAAAAGAATATATTTTATGTCTTCTTAAAGAAGATTATATTTCATTGAAAAAAGCATTGCCATACTAACACTCATTATAGGCCCCCTTAATGCTTAAGATAAATAAGAAGACAACAAAGAAAAGGTACCCTCCTTTTACATACACAAGAGCTTCCCAATATTTTCACTGTTTACGACACTCCACGGATCACCCAACCAATTTGTCTTTGCAGACTCGGGTGTATGCCAGGTAAGCAACGAGCATATCCTGTGCCAACAACATATTGAAATTGGTGCATCATGTGGCAATGTCGATACCTTGTACACCAAAGTAGAGTGACGGGCATGGACCCAGTGTGGATGGCCAAGATGGAAAGTGTGCCGAGCTAGAGAGTCAAATCACCATGCAGGATTCTATGCAGGCTTTTTCCACTGCGAGGGATGGAAGTCAAACCCCAAAAAAAGTGTGTGCAGGCTCCACAATCTGGGTGCAGGGGCTGAAACTGAGGTATATTGGGCGACGTGGCTGGATATATGACCCCATCTGTATCGGCGCAGGGATTTCAAACGCAAAATGCACGGGGTTTTTCCATGACTGAGGCGAATGGAAGGAAGAAGCTTAGCCTTATTCCGAAACCCTGTGTAGAGCACTAAATGGAGCCCCATGAAATAGACATCGCGGGATGAGGGCAAGGGTCGACCCTTGTGCCTGACATGTAGGAGCCGCTACAACTCACCATCGCGATCCAACTCCAGGCTACTTCTCATCGCAACCGTACTCAACACTCGACCCTTCTTTGAAGATCCTCACAACATAAACACAACCAGATTCAAAACCCTTGGTCGAACATAGCCTTTTGGCTTCAGACAATCTCAATCTTCTCTGATACCATATATATTTCTAGGATGTAAGAGATAAATTAGAAGCACAATACAAATTGAGAGTCCAAAGTTGACCTTCTATGGATTAACGAATCAAAGGAGAAGAATAGTACATATAGATGTGAGTGATTGGGTCCAATCACAAGTGGAACCCAACATTCAATGAGTGGTGGTGAGTTGCCTCTCCCAAATATAGGATTAAGTGTCAAAATGGAATTGACACTTCTCCATACGACTCCTAAATCATGACAACTTGTATGAACAAGTGTCAAGTAGGCATAGATGACTAAGTAAAACTTATAAGCCCAAGTGTAAATAAATAAATACACTAACAATATTATACTAATTTAATGTCTATTATTGATATGATAATAGCAATGATATATTATTAGTAGTCCCATGCTTTTGTGCATGCAACGATGAGATGATAGGTTTTCTTTTTTGAATTTAAAATAGGCAATTTTAAAATGAATATGTTTTTACATTAATTTTTTAATTTAGTTTTTATGCAGAAAGTAAATTTGTTGTAGGTGAATTTACAAAATTGTATGATGTTTATATATAGTTGACTATATAAATGTCGATTCTTTAAAAATACATACAAAATAAGTTAATCTTGTAGATTGTCAAACAAATGACTTGAACGACAATTAGGTGACATAGATTTAGTAGGACACTTCAATTTGAGACTTTAGTAATGTCTTACTTATAAATAATGAATAAATTGTGTTTAATTTCAGTCTATAACGTGCAATGTTATCAAGAGTGGATCTTGAAATTCAGACCTCCCACCTTTAAATGATAGATACAATACATATATGATAATTGACATAGAATTTCCTTATAGCTTATCGGCTAAATAAAAATGTTGATCATATCAACTACTAACCAAAGGATAATTTGAGTTTTGTTTTAATAAAAAAATCCTCACACCATGCATGATATGGTGTAGAAATAAATGATTGGATGAAAGCCATGGGTGCTTGCATGACTAGAAGAGAGGCCATCCAAATACGTTGGCTATAAACCAAGTCAGCACCAAAAATCACTGGAAAAAGACAAACAATAAGGGAGAAAGTCAATAAAACTTGCAGATAAAAATACAGAAATGAATGGAGAAAATCAATGCCTCTTACCATTAAATATGGTGCGACATACAATAGAAGAAAGAAACAATTATTAGCAAGGGAGGCTAAGTTTAATTTAAACAAAAAAACACAAAGTTTATCGTATGAGAGTAAGCGTAAAAAAGTAGGGAAGAGGTTGCATTTGTTCAAACAAATGAAAGGAACTTCATACCAAGAATGGTGCAAAACAAAAAAAACATGAAGAAAGTAACCAAAGTCAATGCTAAAATGACAAGTTCATGGCACGGATTAGAAAATGAAAGATGGAAGCCAAGAGCACATGCCATAGTGGTCTGCCTTGCTTGATGAATTAAAGAAATGAAGGAAAACATAGTGGAAGCTAGAATGAAATGCAGATCAAATACAACCTAAGGCTAGGAATCAAAATAATATAAACAACACCAAAAATTTGCTGCCAAAAGTTAACACCGAAAAGAATAGGAGAGAAACACTATCGTACACGTAGGTGAAAAGCCAATGACTCCATTTAATAGAAAGCCAATAAAGAGTAGATGAGAAGGAATAACATATATAGTTACAACTCTTGAAAACCCCACTAGACAAGAGCTATTCTCCTCCCTTTAATTTGAAATCCCAACTCATTATGAGAGAACATGTTTCTCTCTGTCCATTTGATTGAAAATGCCCACAAAAATGAAAGCTTCCAACTCAAATAAATACATGCAATATCACAAATCAGGAAAGTTTCCAACTAATTCCAAAAAGGCTCGAGAATTTTAAGAAAAAAAGGAAAGTTGCTATAAAAATATGAAGTGTTTTCCATTGTCAGAAACAAAAATTAATCTAGGAAGAGGGTTGACAACTATTAAGAAGAAAAAAGTCATTTCCGGGAGAAAAGCTCCCTCACAAAGCCTATTAATTAAAAATTAAAAATATAATACTATATTTTTATAAATTAAACTCTGTTAAAATGAGAAAAACAAAAATTAAAAAGTACAGTTAATCTTCAAAATAAATTGTGTTAAAAAAATATATTAAAAAGTACAGTCAAGCCTTAAAAAATATCTTAATCTAAGTAACAAGAATTGAAAAATCAACCTCATAGAAGTAGCAAAGTGACCCCACTGCAAATGAAAACTAAATTGTTTAGATTAATAGTAGAATATTATGAGAGAAATGCAACTTGCCAGTAGGTGGATTAGATGAATGATTGAACACTCTCTCTACTTATGAATTTCAGCCGAGTCTTGTATTTGTACCAAGTTAGGAGTTTTTGGGCAGCCTCTGAATGTTTTTTGAAATAACAAATATTCATGGACCATCTGAATTAATAACTCAAAGAATTAGGATTCTTCCCCACAAAAAAAAAAAAAAGTGAGGACCATGCACAAATATTGAAGATATAGTTTTCATCAAAACCGTGAGTTGGAAATTCTCATACAGGATGAGATAGCACATGGAACATTCTAAATTGGTGAGAGATGTTAATGTATCATTCACATGACTAATATTTATTACAAAACACATTTGATGGTGGATTCTTACATAATTACATTATGAGTTGTCACTAGTGTCACACATATAGTCAGTAAGGGAAGAAAATAGACTAGTCGGTCAAAACACCAAGTATAGTAATCGAGCCGAGCACAAGGAAGAATGAAAAGGTAACCGAGCATAGTCTTGACCAAGCACTGACACCAAGCCAAATGATTACCGAGCACACCGAGTATAATTATAACCAAGAATTCATATTTACTGAGCATCAACATTTTACCAAGACAGGAATGCAGTATTTACCGAGTGATACAGGGTTGACATATAAGTTTGCAATGACACTAAAAAAAAGGAAAATGATTTATACCGAGCTAGAAAATGGTTTACATAAATCAAGGTAAATATTTCTTAGAGATGTAATAATTGATTGGTGATGATTCCTATGCAGTTTTGATTTAGGTCATTCATATGGATCGTTGATCAATTATTTTCTAGATGATTCCATAACCCTAATTAGGTCAAATCTTTATGATATAAGAATTGTCAAGATGTCAAATCAAGATACACATGAGAAGTAGCGCCTACAGGAGACATCTGAAGATCAGGCATGGTTATGATGTTAAGGTTTTGACAGAGTATTCAAGGATTATATCAAAAGAAGACCAAAGGCTACCGAGTAGTATTTAGAGGACAAATCTATCATGTAGAGAGGTGATATCAGTTAAGGACTAAGAAGATATGATATTCAACAAAGTAAGTTGCTACATCTAGATAAATTTACTGTTACTTTCTAACAATTGTGGTAGACAAAATCTCTTCACATAGTAGGGTATGTGTAGGATCATTGTATGCCAAAAATTGGCGATGTCAAAAAATGAACTTTTCACTCGTCCAAAAGTGCACTAAAGAATTTGTTGACTTTTTAGTACAGGCCTAAGTGTCAATACACCTGGCCAACCCAAAAGCCAAAGCACAAGCCTAATCGAATATATGATATTATTGGATATCTAATGTTATATCGGATATCTGACATTATATCGGATATTCGATGTTATATCAGATATCCAATTTTCCATAGTAAAATATATTTGTAGTCTGCGGTTGTGTTCAACATTTTCATTGTGAAAATGTTGAACACAACCAAAAGATTTCGCATATCGGAAACAATCTGATATATGATTTTCTTCAGATTGAAAGGTATGTTAAATTTTTAAGTTTTTATCATTTTTTAATTGAAATTTATAGTTTTTTTAATAAAAACTAAGGTTTGAATGATATTCTTTATTGTTTTTTTAAAATTTATTATAATTGTCCATTTTGATTTTTATTGTAATTAGACATGGACTCAAACCAATAAGAAAACCCTCCCAATGATCCCGCAAGTAATCCAGAACCACCTCCAAACAATCTCCCACCTTCAGAAGACCAACCGGTATCAAACCCTCGATGTTTAGAGGATCTCATAGGAGACAATCTAAATCATCTTAGAGGATATCAAACCACATATGCCAATATCCCCACATTGCGCCCCATGTTTTCCATGTTGAACTCCATTATTGAAAACATGGAGAAACTTACAGAGCAACATAATGTTGCACTTCTTTGGCTCAATTCCATGCACACCCAATTTTTCAATGGGCTTGACTATGATCAAGTTATGAACGTAAATATAACAAAACATGACACATGTAATATTTTTTTGGATCCCAAAACCAGTTTAAAAGTGGACTCTAAAAGACCCAAGTTGTCAATTAAAGGGTGCACAAATGATGCAATACATGACAACTTTTGGGACCACCGGTGGATGGTTTTTGATAGACTACCCCACAAAAATTTGGATGGCCCATTCTATTTCATTAGAAAATTTGGATAGACCACCCCAAGCTCTCTCTCTCTCTCTCTCTACCTCTCCCTTAGGTATTATTGTTATAATATAAATATTTTAATAAATATTTAATACTAATATTATACTATTATGAAATAAGGTAAGTGCACAAAGATGGGGGACCAAAAAGATGGCACTTTTCTTTTAGGCCCCCCATTATGCATAGTGTGCACGCAATAAAGGGCGCACACCCTATGGCTTAGGTTGCCCAAGCCTTAGGCTTGGGCAATCCAAGCCAAAGCACGTGTGCCCTATAGGGTGTACACCCTTTTGAAAAACTATTATAAATTTTGCATTGTACGCAGGTTTGGAAGCTCATTTTGCTTTCTCAAACCCATGTTTTTAGCTAAGACAAGATTCTAAAGTGTGCATGCCCTATTATATTTTCTTGTGAGTCAATTATTTTTGTTCATCCATCGATCAAATGGCTCCACTACATCGTCAAGTCTGATCTGAAAGAAGAGGTAAGTGTTTTTACAGCTTATCATGCCTCTGATTTGTTTTAAAATTTGAGTTTTGTTGCAATTTGTTTTGTTAAAATTTGTTTTGTTCAAATTTGTTTTTGTTCAAATTTGTTTTTGTTTAAATTTTTTTGTGTAATGAATATTTTAAAATTTAGTTTTTTAAATTGCTAGGAAGAAATAATCTCCCTCCACAAAACCCTCAACCAAACCCTCCGTCTCCTGATGAAGAACCAAATGAAGAACCAAATGAAAAACCGAATGAAGAAAGAAATAAAGAAAATGAACCTCAATTGCCTCCACCAATCGAGAAACCTCCTCTTGGAACACAACAAAATTTGATGAACCATATTGAAAGAGGGCAAAAAGAATTAGAATCTTTAATTAATAGGTTAAAAGATTATAGTGGTACAAATCCCGGAAGGGAAAGACTTGCAAAATCATTGGAAGCAATCTTGACCCATGTAAGCACAGTTAGTGGGCAAATTAATTTATGGTGGGATAAAAGAGAAGAACAAAAACAATATCATGCAAATAAATTATCTTATGTGGACATAAAAAAGAAAAAAATCACAAAAGATGACATTTGCTAGCTATTTAAAAAACCAAGGGCCACAAATATTATTAGAACTACAACAAGGAGGTTCCCAATTCATTGGTGCATAAATGAAGAGATTAGAAACAATTTTTGGGAGAGATGGTGGATGGTCTTTGATTCGCCTCCTTGTAACAATCACGAGGTTCCTATATATTTCTTGAGGAAACTCTATTGGGAGTTTGTACTCAACGTGGTGCCAAATTATTTTGACATGTTGGATTCTTAGGGTAGAGGAGGGGGTTCATCATTTGATCAAGCAGGGGCACATTGTGACCCTAACACACCTAGGGCTACTAGTGGCAAACCACCATTGGATGATGTTAGTATTCCTTCCGTTGTGAAGGAATATGTAGAGGCAGAAACACTAGGAATGATTAGTGCTCTAACATAGACTCTCATTCAATGTGCCACTCCTTTAGTTGAGGGTGACTATGGTCAATCCTTGAGGGGGCATATTTGTCAGTCATGTGGATGCTTGTGCACATTTGGTACTGGCGAGAGAGAGGAAGAGGATTTTGGATTGATGACTGATACCTTTCTAAATACGACATTTGGCATTGAAACACAAGTAAATATTTCCAAGTTCATTAAATTGCTTTGATCATATTTCATTTATAAAAGAATAACTATTTAATTTAGTATCTATTGTTTATGATGAAAATTCAAGGCAAGAGTGTCAGTGGCAGTGGTAGTGGCAATGGAAGTGGAAGTGGCAATGATCCAAATGTCCCCTTTTACACATCATCATCAATTCCACAAGTATGTATCAAATAAAATATTTCATTAACATATTTGATTATTATGTAATTATATGAATAATTGTATCCTAACTTATTGTGCATGTGCATTAGATGTGCACTGGTGGACCATCGACGTTCACAACAGACAATGAAGGGCATCGTGCAAATTTAATTGAGGTATCTTTATTTGCATATTAATTGGATTTAATTGATCATATTTAATTAATTAATGAACGACTAAATTACTAGACAAATTATGATCAAAATCCAGAGGCACGATGATTACATTATTTCACCAGGGTTTGTGAGGTCACCATTGAGTCCATAGGTATACATGTAATAATGCATTATAATTAACATGTCAATAGTACATTCTTATATAAATGGTTATCTTATAATTTTCCATGTACATGTGCACTAGTTGAATGTTGGAGCTTTGACTTTGACACTGCACACCGAAGGACACGGTGGAACCTTCACAGAGGTATCATTTACTCATTAGTAGGGTTGTAAAAAATATATGTAATCTTGATAACTGCATAATTTACATTTTTTGTTTCATTTTCAGCTTTTGGCATTAGAGACTCCTCCTTCTGTCTGTGATACTTTGCATTGTGGAGTAGCTACAATAGTAGCTAGTTCTGAAGCACTGACTGAGGTATGAAAGAGATCACTTAACTTTAATTGTTATTTTAATAGTTTGTATTGAATTTTATAATGATATCCATGTATGTATTTTAATTATTATTTTGATCATTGTTGTAGGGACTTATGACTCTAGATTGCCAGCATGCGCCTTCGGTGGATGAACATAGTGACTATTTGCTAGCGGTAAGCCAATATTCAATTTTATGTCATTGTATAATTCAATTTTGATGTATATTAGTTATCTCTATCTAAATTTTTTTTATCAGGTCGAGCTACAAAAGAGTCTAGACAGGAGGACGAGTGAGTGCACTTGAAAGACTACAGCATCCACTACATCTCCATCGATGCGACGATCAAAGACAGCTCAAGATTTTTTTTCTTCCCTTAGTGGGAAACGACTAGATTATGGATATGGATTGCATGCCTATATTGCATTAGTGGACATATTTTTTGTATATTGTATCAGTGATACATTGTACATCCATTTGGCTTTGAGAAAGCCAGTTTTACTATATTGAATATATTCAATGTATGACATTATTGGACATATATATTTGACTTCATGCCCTACGAATATTTTTTTTTTATGTTTTAGGTATGCAATTCATGTGTTTGGTGTATTGATGTATACTAAATTATGTTTATGTTCATGTCTTTGCTTTGTAAATTTCCCATGCCTTATAGTTATGCTTGTATGTTTATCAATGTATGTTTAACTTGCTGACTGTGCTACAAATGCCAGTCACTGTCCTCAATAACAGTCAATTCCTTAACTGTAATAATAACAAAAGTAATGAAATGAATCCATAAATGTATAAATATAATATAAGGATTCTTGGGGTACCCTAATGTTGGAAAGAGTTCTTTTATTAATAAGATTGCTATGGAAGATGTGGATGTGCAACCTTATGCTTTTACAAACAAACTTCTAATTGTCCCCTAACTGACTGATTGTTAATGACAAACACTAGAATACATATTTGCACTCATCCTACTGCTCACCCTGGAGTCATCGATGTCATTCGAATGATTGTGTGTGCCAAAAAAGGTTGTCAATAGCATTTATCCGACCATTAAAAGTTGTTGGAACAAACAGTTCGATGCTATGACCGATGGTTTGAAAGATACGTAATGATGGCCATTTGAACTGAGGAACACTTTGAGTTCTAACACCGACTGAGAATGTGTTTCCAAATTTAAAAGAAGTTGAATCTCTAAAAACTGAGATAGGCATTTGTAGGCCCCAGCAACATGGTCTCGTAGCACCTGACGGATCAATTCTACCCTGCACGAGCTTCAAGATATGACCCCACAAAGATCATTGATTTCATGCTTAAGAGACCTTGAGGGACACTTTGGCTCGGAGTCATCGGTGGGGTTCGAATGACTATGTGTGGTGAACGAGGTTGCCCCTAGCATTTACCTGACCATTCAAAGCTATTGGAACTGATGGTTTGATGCTATGACCGATTGTTTGAAAGATACGCAACGTTGGCCATTTGAACTGAGGAACATTATGAGTTCTGACACCAACCGAGAATGTGTTGCTGAATTTAAAAAAAGTTGAATCTTTGAAAACTGAGATAGACTTTTGTAGGCCCCGACAACATGGTCCCGTAGCACCTGATGGATCATCTACCTTGCATGAGCTCCAAGATATGACCCCGCAAAGATCGTTGATTTCATGCTTAAGGGACCTTGAGGGACACTTCAGCATGGAGTCATCGGTAGGGATTGAATGATTGTGCATGGTGAATGAGGTTTCCACTAGTGTTTACTCGACCATCTGGAGCTGTTGGAACTGATGGTTCGATGCTACGATTGACGGTTTGAAAGATATGCAACGTTGGTCGTTTGAACTGAGGAACACTATGAGTTCTAACATCGACCGAGAATGTGTTGCCGAATTTAAACAAAGTTGAATTTCTAAAAACTAAGATAGGCTTTTGTAGGCCTTGGAAACACAGTCCCATAGCACTTGAAAAATCAATTCTACCTTGCACGAGCTTTGAGATATGACTCCGCAAAGATAACTGATTTCATGCTTAAGGGACCTTGAGGGACACTTCAGCACAGAGTCATCGACAGAGATCGAATGAATGTGCATGGTGAACGTGGTGGCCACTAGTATTTACCCAGCCATCTGAAGCTATTGGAACTAACAGTTTGATGCTACGACCGATGGTTTGAAAGATACGCAACGTTGGCCGTTTGAACTGAGGAACACTTTGAGTTCTGACACCGATCGATAATGTGTTGCCAAATTTAAAAGAAGTTGAATCTCTAAAAATTGAGATAGGATTTTGTAGGCCCTGACAACACAGTCTCATAACACCTGATAGATTGATTCTACCTCACACGAGCTTTGAGATATGACCCCACAAAGATTGCTAATTTCATGCTTAAGGGACCTTGAGGGACACTTCAGCACAGAGTTGTCGTCGGGGTTCAAACGACTATACATGGTGAATGAGGTTTCCCCTAGCATTTACCTGACCATTCAAAGCTATTGGAACTAATGGTTTGATGCTAGGACCGACAGTTTGAAAGATACACAACATTAGCCGTTTGAACTGAGGAACACTATGAGTTCTGACATTGACTGAGAATGTGTTGCTGATTTTAAATAAAGTTGAATCTCCAAAAACCAAGATAGGCTTTTGTAGGCCCTAGAAACACAACCTTGTAGCACCTAACGGATTGATTCTACCTTACACAAGCTCCAAGATATGACCCCGCAAAGATTGTTGATTCCATGCTTAAGAGACCTTGAGGGATACTTCAACATGGAGTTGTCGGCAGGGATCAAATGATTGTGGGTGCTGAACGAAGTTGTGACTAACATTTACCCAGCCATCCAAAGCTATTGGAATAGATGGTTTGATGCTATGATTGATGATTTGAAAGATATGCAACATTGGTCATTTCAGCTGAGGAACACTTTGAGTTTTGACACCGATTGAGAATGTGTTGTCAAATTTAAAAAAAGTTGAATCTCCAAAAACTGAGATAGGCTTTTGTAGGCCCCCACAACATGGTCTTGTAGCAACTAATGGATTGATTCTACCTCGCACTAGCTCTGAGATATGACCCTGCAAAGATCACTGATTCCATGCTTAAGAGACCTTGAGGGACACTTCAGCACGGAGTTGTCGGCGGGGATCGAATGATTGTGAGCATCGAATGAAGTTTCCACTAGACTTTACCCAACCATCTAGAGCTTTTGGAATAGATGGTTCGATGCTATGATCGATGGTTTGAAAGATATGCAACATTGGTTGTTTCAACTGAAGAACACTTTGAGTTTTGACACCGACCGAGAATGTGTTGCCAAATTTAAAAGAAGTTGAATATTTGAAAAATGAGACATGCTTTTGTAGGCCTTGGCAACATGGCCTCGTAGCACCTGACAGATTGATTCTACCTTGCATGAGCTTCGAGATATGACCTCGCAAAGATCACTGATTGCATGCTTAAGAGACCTTGAGGGACACTTCAGCATGCAGTTGTTGGTAGGGATCAAATGAGTGTGGGTGCCAAATGAGGTTACCATTAGTGTTTACTTGGCCATCCAGAGCTGTTGGAATAGACAGTTCGATGCTACGACTGACGGTTTGAAAGATATGCAACGTTGACCATTTCAGTTGAGGAACACTGAGTTTTGACATCGACCGAGAATGTGTTGCCAAATTTAAAAGAAGTTAAATCTCCAAAAATTGAGGTAAGATTTTGTAGGCCCCGGTGACATGGTCCTGTAGAAACTAATGGATCGATTCTATCTCACACGAGCTCCAAGATATGACCCTGCCAAGATCGCTGATTCCATGCTTAAGAGACCTTGAGGGACACTTCAGCACGGAGTCGTCAGTAGGGATCAAATGACTGTGGGTGCTGAATGAGGTTGCCACTAGCATTTACCTGACCATTCAGAGCTATTGGAATAGACGGTTCAATGCTATGACCAACGGTTTAAAAGATATGCAATGTTGGCCATTTTAGCTGAGGAACACTTTAAGTTCTAACACCAACTAAGAATGTGTTGCCAAATTTAAAAGAAGGTGAATCTCCAAAAATTGAGATAGGATTTTGTAGGCCCTAGCAACATAGTCCTGTAGCAACTAATAGATTGATTCTACCTTGCACAAGCTTCAAGATATGACCCCACAAAGATCATCGATTCCATGCTTAAGAGACCTTGAGGGACACTTCAGCATAGAGTCATCGGTGGGGATTGAACAACTGTGGGTGCCAAATGAGGTTTCCACTAGCGTTTACCCGACCATTCAGAGTTGTTGGAATAGATGGTTCAATGCTATGACCAACGGTTTGAAAGATACGCAACATTGGCCATTTAAGCTGAGGAACACCTTGAGTTCTGACACCGACTAAGAATGTGTTGCCAAATTTAAAAAAAGTTGAATCTCCAAAAATAAAGATAGGCTTTTGTAGACCCTGGAAACATGGTCTCATAGCAACTGATGGATCAATTCTACCTTGTATGAGCTCTGAGATATGACTCGACAAAGATCATTGATTCCATGCTTAAGAGACCTTGAGGGACACTTTAGCATAGAGTCATCGGCGGGGATCAAACGACTGTGCATCACAAATGAGGTTTCCACTAGCATTTAGCTGGCCATCTTGAGCTATTGGAATAGATGGTTCGATGCTACGACCGATGGTTTGAAAGATATGCAACATTGGCCATTTCAGCTGAGGAACACTTTGAGTTCTGACACGACCAAGAATGTGTTACCGAATTTTAAAAAAGTTGAATCTCTAAAAATTGAGACAAGATTTTGTAGGCCCTGGCAACACAGTCTTACAGCACCTGATAGATCAATTCTACTTGGCACAAGATCCAAGATATGACCCTGCAAAGATCACTAATTTCATGCTTAAGAGACCTTGAGGGACACTTTAGCATAGAGTCATTGAAGGGGATCAAACAACTGTGGGTGCTGAATGAGGTTGCTACTAGCATTTACCCAGCCATCTAGAGCTATTGGAATAGATGGTTCGATTGTACAACCAACGGTTTGAAAGATATGCAACATTGGCCATTTCAACTGAGGAACACTTTATGTTCTAACACTAACCGAGAATGTGTTTCCAAATTTAAATGAAGTTGAATCTCCAAAAATTGAGACATGTTTTGTAGGCCTTGACAGCACAATCTTGTAGCAACTAACTGATCAATTCTACCTTGCACGAGCTCCGAGATATTACCCCACAAAGATCATCGATTCCATGCTTAAGAGACCTTGAGGGACACTTCAACACAGAGTCATCAGCGGGGATTGAATGATTGTGGGTGTTGAACGAGGTTGCCACTAGTGTTTACCTGGCCATCTGGAGTTGTTAGAACAGATGGTTCGATGCTACGACCGACGGTTGGAAAGATACGCAATGTTGGCCATTTCAGCTGAGGAATACCTTGAGTTCTAACACCGACCGAGAATGTGTTGCCAAATTTAAATGAAGTTGAATCTCTAAAAAATAGGTTTTTGTAGGCCTCAGCAACACAGTCCTATAGCAACTAACGGATTGATTCTACCTCGCACGAGCTTTGAGATATGACCCCACAAAGATCGTCGATTCCATGCTTAAGGGACCTTGAGGGACACTTCAGTATGGAGTCATCGGTGGGGATCGAACGACTGTGCATGGTGAATAAGGTTGCCACTAGTGTTTACCCAGCCATACGAAGCTATTGGAATAGACAGTTTGATGCTATGACCGACAGTTGGAAAGATATGCAACTTTGGCCATTTCAGTTGAGGAACACCTTGAGTTCTGACACTAACCGAGAATATGTTGCCAAATTTAAAAGAAGTTGAATACTCAAAAACTAAGATAGGCTTTTGTAGGCCCTGACAACATGGTCCTGTAGCAAATAACAGATTGATTCTACCTCGCATGAGCTCCGAGATATGACCCCACAAAGATCATCGATTCCATGCTTAAGAGACCTTGAGGGACACTTTAGCACAAAGTCATCGATAGGGATCGAACGACTGTGGGTACCAAAAAAGGTTGCCACTAGTGTTTACCCAGCCATCTAGAGCTATTGGAATAGATGGTTCAATGCTATGAATGATGGTTAGAAAGATACGCAATGTTGGCCATTTTAGCTGAGGAACACCTTGAGTTCTGACACCAACTGAGAATGTGTTGCCAAATTAAGTTGAATATCCAAAAACTGAGACAAGCTTTTGTAGGCCCCGACAATATGGTCCCATAGAAATTGACAATTCCATGCTACCTTGCACGAGCTCTGAGATACGACCCCACAAAGATCATTGTTTCCATGCTTAAGGGACCTTGAGGGACACTTCAGCATGGAGTCGGCGGCGGTGATCAAACAACTGTGCGTGGTGAACGAGGTTGCCACTAGCATTTACCCAACCATCCAAAGTTGTTGGAATAGATAGTTCAATGCTAAGACTGATGGTTGGAAAGATACGTAACATTGGCCATTTCAGCTGAGGAACACCTTGAGTTCTGACACCAATCGAGAATGTGTTGTCGATTTTAAACAAAGTTGAATCTCCAAAAATGAGACAGGCTTTTGTAGGCCTCGGCAATACGGTCCTGTAGCAATTGACAGATCCATGCTACCTTGCATGAGCTCCAAGATATGACCCCGCAAAGATCACTGATTTCATGCTTAAGGGACCTTGAGGGACACTTTAGCACGGAGTCATTGGTGGTGATCGAAAGACTGTCTGTGGCATGTACTTGCGTGAGGACATTATATGTTATAGAAATACTGCATAGAAGTAGCTGGCAAGCCGCTCAAAAAGTAGTAACTAATAGCAAGTGGGATAATGTAGATGCTCTAATAAACCACTATCTTCTTTACTCAAGCAACATCTGGTTCATCTGCTCGACTGGGGCATGTTTGGGAACATACAGTCTCCATTTAAACTCAAGTCTCTCGAAGTAGTTATATTTGTCAGTGGAGGAGATACACCCATTGGATTTGCAATAACTTCATGCTCACTGGAATTTCCATTACTCTTCAATTGGGATACTCTTTCCAAAATTGCATCTACCCTTTTACCAATTAATAGGTCTATTTGTGGACCTCGAAGGAGTTGGTCACCTAAACGATAACCTTGAGATGAAGTAGGAATTTCTCTACAAAAGAGATTAGTATCTTGAGAAGCTCTCCACTTGTCAGCTGAATTAAAACCTTGGACCATAGATGGCTGCCCTTTGTTGTAAAATGAGGAGTGAGACTGTCTTGCCAAAGGTGGCAATGAACTTACATTTCAAGGATAACGCCCAAGTCGCATAAATGCAAGGCCATTGATGGATAGTCATTTCTAATAGAAATATTTGTGGTGCTAGAATGAAGTGCATAACCAAATTCTTTTCCTGCTAATGAACCAATTTGGGAAATTAATGGGTCTATTTGTGGACCTCAAAGGAGTTGGTCACCTAAACGAGAACCTTGAGATGAAGCAGGAACTTCTCTATGAAAGAGATTAGTACCTTGAGAAGCTCTCCACTTGTCAGCTGAATTAAAACCTTGGACCATAGATGGCTGCCCTTTGTTGTAAAATGAGGAGTGAGACTGTCTTGCCAAAGGTGGAAATGAACTTACATTTCAAGGATAATGCCCAAGTCACATAAATGCAAGGCCATTGATGGATAGGCATTTCCAATAGAAATATTTTTGGTGCTAGAATGAAGTGCATGACCAAATTCTTTGCCTGCTAACGAACCAATTTGGGAAATTAATGTGTCTATTTATGGACCTCAAAGGAGTTGGTCACCTATACGAGAACCTTAAGATGAAGTAGGAACTTCTCAACAAAAGACATCAGTACCTTGAGAAGCTCTCCACTTGTCAGCTGAATTAAAACCTTGGACCATAGATGGCTGCTCTTTGTTGTAAAATGAGGAGTGAGACTGTCTTGCCAAAGGTGGCAATGAACTTACATTTCAAGGATAATGCCGAAGTCATGTAAATGGAAGGCCATTGACAGATAGTCATTTCTAATAGAAATATTTGTGGTGCTAGAATGAAGTGCACGACCAAATTCTTTTCCTGCTAACGAACCAATTTGGGAAATTGATGGGTCTATTTGTGGACCTCGAAGGAGTTGGTCACCTAAATGAGAACCTTGAGATGAAGCAGGAACTTCTCTACAAAAGAGATTAGTACCTTGAGAAGCTCTCCACTTGTTAGCTAAATTAAAACCTTGGATTATAGATGGCTGCCCTTTGTTGTAAAATGAAGAGTGAGACTGCCTTGCCAAAGGTGGCAATGAAATTACATTTCAAGGATAATGCTAAAGTCTCATAAATGCAAGGCCATTGATGGATAGTCATTTCTAATAGAAATATTTGTGGTGCTAGAATGAAGTGCATGACCAAATTCTTTGCCTGCTAACGAACCAATTTGGGAAATTAATGGGTCTATTTGTGGACCTCGAAGGAGTTGGTCACCTAAACAAGAACCTTGAGATGAAGCAGGAACTTCTCTATGAAAGAGATCATTACCTCGAGAAGCTCTCCACTTGTCAGCTGAATTAAAACCTTGGACCATAGATGGCTGCCCTTTGTTGTAAAATGAGGAGTGAGACTGCCTTGCCAAAGGTGGCAATCAACTTACATTTCAAGGATAATGCCCAAGTCCCGTAAATGCAAGGCCATTGATGAATAGGCATTTCTAATAGATATTTGTGGTGCTAGAATGAAGTGCATGACCAAATTCTTTGCCTGCTAATGAACCAATTTGAGGCTTCATTTCACATTGCTTTGTGGATAATTCCACAACACTTGTTACTTCTCTATCTAAATTTTTTGTGTCATTATACATGTGCACTGAAGAGATTTTTTCACTACTTGAGCTACTAGTAGATGATGGTGAGTAATCATCATCATCATCTGACATAGGCTCACACACATATCTTATTTCTTTCCTTTGCCACTTTCCCCTTCCTAGCTCTTGCTCCTTATCTGTAACTTCTATCATGGGTCCAAGAAGCTCTTGCCACTCTTTCCCATTAATTGTGGGCTTTGTCTCTTCATCCTAAGTAATTGGCATACCTTGGATGGCACCAAGATAACCATTTTCTTCTAAAATGTCCTTTTCTCTCACATTAATATCTCTATTAAGAAGATTTTCTATATCTTCCTATGTATATTGAATAGATGTAGCTGCAATCCCATGTTGCAATATTTTCTCCTCAACTGAACATTTTGTAATCAATTGATATACAATCATAGTTTTCTCTTGGCCAATCCTGTGGGCTCATGATTGAGCCTATAGATCCACAAAAGGGTTGAAATTTAGATCTGGTGGAAGAGTAGTATTAGGAAGAAGTCATTCACTAACATCTCATCTTTATAACAACTAAATTTGGATTCACTAGAAGCATTAGTTCTCAAAAAAAAAAATAGTAAAACATACCATATATAATGATTGTGTCGACACTCAGCTTCATCATATAATAATTTGAAATTAGATAATCATAAAATACTTTGTAAAGTACAACGTACATATCATATACAACCACATCAAATGAGTTCAGCATCAAGAAAGAATTTTTTTTTTTCAAAGTCTTGTAATTTCTCTATGGTCATTTTATGCATGAATCCATCATAGGATGGTCAAATGATGGTGAATCAACTTTGGTTCAGTTTCTATGGTGCTGGGAGATGAGACATTGGGTGAGCCCTAGTTTCTAGGGGGTTTTGGATCTTAAAGAAGATGGTATCAAAGGAGAGAATGAAGTAAAGGATTCTCCAAAGCTGAGAAAAGAAAAGAAAGTGATGTTCAAAAGGAAGAGAATAAGAAAAAGAAGAGGAAGAGAAGTGTAGGAAGTTACAAAAGGTTAATATACAAGGTGTTGAAACAAGTGCATCCCTCCAAGGGAATATCCAGTGATGCCATGGATATCATGGAGAGCTTCATGATTGATATTTTTGATAAGATTACTCCTAAGGCTACTTCTTTGCTGAAATATAACAAGATTGTGACACTTTCCTCTAAAGAAATTGAGATTGTTGTCAAGTTTGTTTTGCCTCGAGAGCTAGCTAGGCATGTTGTTTCTAAAGGAAGTAATGTTGTTACCAAGTTTCGTACTACTCTGGGTTAGGTTTTGTTGGAAAATTTTAGGTTTTTTATACATGGTGTTTATGGAAGGCTTGTTTAGAAGTTGGTTTTGGCTTGGGTTTATGTGTTGAAGTTGGTTTTGGCTTGGGTTTTGGAAAGGGTAGCACCAGAAGATTGGTCTTAAGGATAGGGATATCTGATGATTTGGATCATCTTATATTGTTCATTTAAAGGTTAATCAATAACCATTTGAACCTGGCACTAGTAAAATTTACCCTAAATTTTGATGAGAATTAGTCAAATTTTCTACAACAATTGGTTGAATAGATGACTAAAACTATTGTCAATCTTTCTTTGTTGAATTTTCTATAGGGTGAATAATAGTCAAAATTTTGACCATATAACTGGTTGAATTATCGACAAAAATAATCCCTTGGAACTAGAAGAATAAGACGTCGAATGCATAGCATTGTCATCGATTCAACTAGTGTAAAGGTCGAAATTGAGACCATTTTGTCATCAAATTATCCACCCATGTGCGTCTAAGTGACTGTCGAATGCATAGCATTCTGGTTGAATTTACTATTGTGTAAAGGTAGAAAAAGTGACCAATACTAACTTTTGTTTAAAAAAAATGTGACACCATTTTCAATATATTCCTACTTTTAGTTGAATATATTGCTTGTCTATAATTAGTATGCATATATGAATCCATGAAGCTTTGATTTAGCTATTTTCTTCTATTTAGCACAATTAGATTATTTCTCAAGTAGGCCCACTTGAGATACATGTCCCTACTCTTTTTTTTCATGTTAGCATAGATAATTAAATTTTATAGTTAGTAACTTGGCTTCTGCTAAACATTACTATTGGACTATGTGATGCTCTTGCAGCTTAGACAATTCTTTAGTAAGTTTAGTTTTGGCATGTTTTTAGTTTAGTTTAGGTATATATAATCTTTTAATTTTCATATGTTATTACTTATTATTAATTGTTTGAGAACTACTCAATTCATTGTTTTGCATTAATCATTATTGTTCATAGTTTTATTTCGTTAAGTGTATGGTTTTCATTGTAATTTTATTTTTAACACAATAGATGACAACCTAAGTAAAAGCATGTACATATAGTGCTAAACCATGACATGCCTACATCCTTGGGTTGATGTTTAAATGTATTATATTGTCCATAAGAGGTTTTTTTGTCAGATAACCTATCTTTGAGTTTATGGAGAAGGAAATTTTTCAAGCTCAAGATTGATGAAATCTCAAGGGATGAATCGGCTTGATTCCACATCACTTTACTAGCACTCTAGTGAGATAGAGAGATCAATTAATTAAAGGGGATATAAGCTTAATGTGACATAAAAATACATAAAATATAAGTAACATTATGCTACTAAGAGATTAAAAAAATTATTTAGTCTACTAGAAATGAAAGAGAATTTGATTAAGATCAACTGGTGGGATTTATTAGTTCATTATCTTAAATACTTGTACTAGTCAAGGATTATAATGTGGATTCTTGACACCAACATGAGATGCATGCATCTTGTATGGACAAGGTATAAGGACCAAAACTAGAGAATACAAAATCAATAGCTATGCTTACAAAACTAGGAATAGATGATATGTTGATCCTAGGTTAGTGATACTTGGAAATGACCTATAAGGGCCTATAATGATGTAATAAGGCCAATAGAGCCTCTAAAGGATGTTAAAAGCACTAAAAGTGCAAAAACTTGTAAATTGCCTATGAGGGCAATATAAGCCAAAATGGGCTTAAGGAGGGTTAGTTAGGAGTTAGTAGAGGTAAGAAGTTATTAAAGGTTGTCTTTAAACCTTTTAAGAGTCTTTAGATTAGTATATAAATGCTGAGTTGTCGATTTGACAACTTTTTTGTCAACTTGACAACATTTTCATATGTTATGTTAGTGAACAGTCAATTTTTGACTATTGCAGATAGTTAGGAGTTAGTTGGGTGGTTACTCTCAGGTTATTTGAGGAGTTAGTGTCTTTTGGATAGGGGAGCCATGATGGAAGGCATTGTGATATGATCCAAGGTCATTGTATCCAGAAAGAATAAAAAAGACAACTAATTTTGAATAAGAATTGAAAATTTCCTGCAAGCTGGTGATTCACTGTCCCTACAGGTACAGTCTAGTAACAAAAAGTTTTTCTAATTGTTTGCAAAGTGGTATTTTCTTGGCTATGATTTAGGAACATGGTGCAGGGAACCTTGGCAAAAGCATGCAAGGAGAGTCATTTAGACTCATGAAGGTTTAATGATCTAGGAAGATCAAATTTTGAATGCAATTGGACCTATGGTCCATTTTTGTAATCGTTGTTTTAAATGTGATAAGCCTAAACTATAAAGGCATGTAATAGAGGCAAATGGCATTGAAAGGAAAACAATTACCTAAATGGGTTCATTAAAGGTTGTTTTGTTGATCCTAGTATATCAAAGGGATCTAAAGGCCTATAAGGTCTTTGACCAATGTAATAGGGTCTCTAAGGACAATTTAAAAGGTTGCGAAAGCACCAAAGAGTGCCCAAAGTTTTAATGTGCCATGTTGGCAATTAAGGCCTAATAAGGCTTATAGGAGATTTAGGAAGTTTGAGGAGATTTGATAGGTTTATAGGCCTTTAAGAAGGCTAAGGAATAGAGATAAACACTTAATGGTTATAAGTTGTCTAAGTTGACACTTTAGTGTCAACTAGACAACAAAATTATAGTTTGTATTAGTTTGTAACTAACCAACAACAGTCAGATAACCAACTGTTACGGTTATGCAGGAGGATAAATTGCTTTTGGAAGCCTATTTGGTAGGTGTAGGTGTGTGTAGGAGGCATGGAGAGATGGTGGAGTATTGAAAAGCAATGTAAAGAATATCAAATTAATAAAAAATGAACTGTTCTCTGCAATATCTATTCACTGTTCCACGGGTACAGTCTGAAATAGTGAATTGTCTTGTTAGTTTGAAGTGATTTCTTGGCATAGAAATGCCATAGGGAATTGTATTAGTTGTTATTTACCATTTTATTTCATTTCTTATTAATTTCATCATGTCTTAGGCAAGAATAAAAGACTGGTGCATTCGAGAACAGTGACTGGTTGGGCACAGTCAAATACTTCTTGTTCTGAGGCTTTAAGGATGGTGAACCTCTCCCACCCTCTGTAATCACTATGATTGGTGGGAGAGGATGCAAATGTATTTTTCAAATTGTGTTATATCCATTGTATGTAGGGGAGTGTATATTTGTTGGAAGAACCACAAAATTTGGTTGTTTGCTAATGGAGACTAAGCCCAGATTGAGACACCAATCATTATGAAAGTGATTTGATCCATTGAAGTGGAGATTTGGTGATGGAATGTGTATGGGGGATCATTTATGAAGTTTTTGTGCTATTTTTTTAATTTGGGAGTGAGTTTAGAGGTCCTGTTGAACAGGCCCTAGATTAGTGACCCTAGAACCAAGGGTTTGGTGGTAAATGAGTTGGGTGAAGGGTAGAACCTTGTAAGTTTGGAATCCATTATTTCTCAACCTCTAGAAAGATTGTTTTAGTATTTGGAGTCATGGGAGCAAGTGGAGTTAGGGGTTGCTTTGTAAAAGTGGAGAATTAGGCCTAGTGAGGATAGGCTAGGGGTATTGGATCTTGGGTATGGTCCAAAGGAGCATAGGCACACAATGAACACAATGAATTTAAGGAAACTAGTTGTGTCAAACAAGCACCTGAGCATAGATGCCTTAACATGCAAGAAAGGAAGCATAAGTATACTTCTCATGACCAACTCTGTGGAAAGCCTATTTGTTTAATATATCTTAATAAACTTACAATTTTTGTGCAAAAATTCCAAATGTGGTGCATATCAACCAAAGATATCAGTAATTTTGAAAATAAATAGCATGGAAATACTAGAGAAAGATCCAATAAACAGAATCAAAACATCAAGTATAACTCAAGAAGATTAAAGGCCATCACTATGATCAAAATTACAAACTATGTTCCCTACAAAAATACCTGATTAGTTGTAGTCTTCCACTTGCCTGTACAATGAGGAAGAAGGAAGCTCATCAAATGGAAGAACTCCATTTGTAAGTCTAGCCTTTCCTGCAAACCAAAAACATAAAAAGTTTTGTGGGATAGATAATAATAATAATAATAAACTATTTCAAATCATGCATATTGAATCCTTTAATTGACTAGTATACATGGAAGCCTAATAACATTTAATTGATGATAGCTATTAAAATATGTTAAATGGTGATGAAATAATCAAATCCAAATAATAAAGAAGATAATTTCTACAAGATGATAAATAAATGTCTTTAGAAGAGTAAAGAAACATTGAATATTTTAGTTGATTAGTTACTCAAAATAGTACACAACTCACAAGCATACTTTGTACAATAGTAAGATTCAAGTGAGCCAAGTTATTCATAATCTTTAGAATACCAGTTGCCACTTCTTCAAAATTGACAGGAAGCATATATGTTGCCTGTAGCTTCAAATCAAATAATTAGAGTAACCCTAGTCACTTCAATAGGTGAACAAAAATTATCTATCTTGACTCAAATATAAGCAAGATGCTTCCAAAAGTGTATATGGCTTGAATAGATAAAATGAAAATCACTAAAACAGTGAACTTGAGGTCAATATAATTCATGGAGGCAAATTTTTAAGAAAAAATCTTATCACAGAAATAAAACCATAAATGTACTACATTAATTCATATATAAAGGTCATTAGATATCATCATGAATACATGTGTTACAGAACATCTAAGAGATTATTTGTTTCTGCTTGTATTCACATCACAATCTAAAAAATTAGAAGACTCATACATATACTTTTTATTCCTTTGTTTACATTGCCTATTCAGAAGATATAATGAAGGATTGAACCAAGTTGTCTCTTTTTGTCTCTGGTTCACTTTTGCTACTCTTTTTTGTAGTATCAAAGCTCACCCATGCAAAGGGAAATAAAGGGGATTTTAGAGAGATGATATTCATTTTTGTTTATAACAAATGTGAATTCATTTGAGTGTGTTGTCCTTCAAGCACAACTTGGCCTCAGGTCAATAGTATCAGAGCACCTCATTATTGTCTATCAAATCCTAGTGGTATTGGAGTTGCTCATCTAAATCCTTCTTCAATTTTTGCATGTCTACTCACACAAGGTCCACATGGAGAAAGTAAGCTCTAGAAGTTCATGAACCTTGATCTTACTTATCTCCATAATCTCAATAGAAGATGGTAGACAAATTGATAGCAAAGATGCAGCAACAAAGGGATGATTTGGAGAAACATTATGAATAGATATAGGCTATAAGCATGAATCTAGATTAGAATGTCATATAATATCATATAAACAACAAAAACACCATAAACTTGTAATCATAGCATCATGATCACACCATCATATCATCATATGCTTCAAGTTCAACATCAAAGTATTAAAATGTCAAATGATAAATCATAACATCAAGTTCAAGTAAAGGAAATAGAGCCTGTATAACCATATTTGTTTGTCATACCCTTTTTGCAAGGAACTAAAAAATTGTTCAAATTAAGCAAGTATGAATTGTAAGAGACTAAGAAAGAAGGCAAAGGTGTTACCTCACTAGGATGATAATAATAATGAGACAAAGAACCATGAAGACTAAATCCAAGGAGACCAGATTTGAACATCCGGGTTCGATCAAATTCAAAAATTGGTTTGCCTTCATAGCACTATCAAGTCAACAGCATGAGCATTATTTTGTGTCTAGAGTGTCATCAATGTTTTTAAATGTAGAATGAAATGGTTGTAAGTATGCATTTCTACCACATGCAAATGATTTTGAGATACAGACCTGTGCAATCCAATCTCCCAAGGAATAGACAGCACCACTTATCACCATCTTTGCCAAAATAGGATTTTTCATAAAGCAATGTTAGAATAGTTACTAAAATGGTCATAAATTATGTTCTTATAGTAAAAGAATACTTTGACATAAGAAAAAAACTACACAATATTAAAACATGACATTGTGCTTTAATACCTAAAAAGGTACCTGTAATGAAGAACTTCATTTCGACTTGCTAATTGGTTGTCACTATTAACTCTAAGCTTATCTTTAAAGTTTGAGCTTCACTTGGTTTCGAGAATAGTTTAATTTTCTCTACTAAACAAGGCCAACCACGTGAAGGTGGAAGCTCATTTGGCCTCTCCCCCCCCCTAACATCACTCTAAATTCCCCATTAACATTTAATAACATTCATTCATTCATTCATTAATCCATTTTTGAAATATAACATTCAATCATTATAATCACATGATAACATTCATTAACACATAAAATTCATTAACACACAACATTCATGAATAATTTATTAACACAAAATTCATTAACACACAACATTCATGAATAATTCATTAACACATAAAATTCATTAACACACAACATTCATAAAGAATTCATTAACACATCATTCATCAACATTACTAGTACAAAATTACATCCATTAAGACAACGTTCTTTCATTAGCAAAAAATGTTAATTACAATCATTTTTTTTTGGGTTTCTTTTTTTTTTTAATCATGTAATTTCTAAGAGGAAGATCAATGTCCTCATCATTGCCCTCCTCTATTGATTCTAATTCCAACGCATGTCTCCTCCTCATTTGTTCAGGAACACGAGGCCACTGTGCCAAAGGGGGGTCCGCTGCAATAACAACTACTTCATGAGTTAAATTCACACCATTTTATATTAGTGAATTACAAGTATTTATTTAAGTAAAAGAACTATAAATCAAAAAATTAATTTAAAAGAACAAAACATAGATTTTCTTTACTTGAATGTGCCACATGATCTATATGGTGATCTGCCTGAACATCCACTGGCACTCGTTCAACATGACATGATTCTGTATCCTCTAAAATATACACAAAAAGGTTACACCAAGTTCAATTTAAGATGTTAAATTGTATTAATAATTAAATAATTAGTTTTAAATAACAAATGAGAACCTCCATGGACAATACGATGCACATCAAGGGCTTCATGATGCGGCATATGATCTATGTCACGATTAAGAGGCTGCATTGCAATGTCATCCACATTATTATCAAATAGATTGTTGCTCAAGTATTTAATTTCTAATATATTTTTTGGCATATTTACCTGTGCACATGATGCAAGAGACTCTTCAGTTGGGCTAGTGGAAGCTTGCCATAGGTGTTCAGCCACGGCTTGATAGCCTTTCTTGAAGGAAATCTTTTGGTGTTCTTTCGTGGCCTCTAAACTAAAATCAGAGCCCTGCATTTTTTGATTAAACAAAATTATTTGCATTTTATAAATAATTTTTCTCTGCAATTCATTTACTGCTACTTACAATTCATGCTTTAATTTTTGAATATCCACTAGAGCCAAGTCTATGCTGCCCAATCTTTTGTTGCCTGACCTTTGTTGCCTTTGATGTGTCCTGCAACCTATGAAACGTTTGAAATATGTTAGATGATATAGATATAAAGATCACTAATTAGTGCATTATTACATTGTACTAGTAGTTAATACTATTTCATACCTTCTCTCATTTGCTGGTGTAATTCCTCTTTGAGCATCCCCTTTCTCCTTTGCATCCAAAATGAACTCATTCCAATCTCTCACTGGAATAAAGGGAGGATGCTCGTACTTTGGGTTTTGGACAAGACTCTTTCTATATGAGTCCCTCACAACCTTAAGATGTTTGCAAGCTCTTTCTAAAATTTTCTTCTCATCAAAAATATTATTACCAAACTCATGCTCTAAATCTTTAATGAGCTAATATTTTAATTTTTTTTCTTGCAAGTTCCACCTTTTAAGAAAAAACAAAAAATTGTTAGATATAGCTAGTAAAAGAAAAGACCCGAATGAAAGGAAAAATACTTTACCAATTAATGATATGAAAAACAAACAGTGGGATAAAGTTAGTTCACTTATGATGTTCCACCTTGTACATATGGTGGGCCCGAATATATGTAGTGCGAGGTCATAAAGCTTCTTATAAAATGAATCATTTCCTGCAAAAAATTTCATTGGATAATTAATCCAAAACTTGTTATGAATAAGTAAATGCATATTACAATATAAAAAATAATTATTTAAAGTACCTAGAAGCTTAGGACATTTTAAAGGCATCGATTCATTATTGTCAATCAACAATGACGTCTGCATAACTCTCATGCTAGAAACATGGGTAGATCCAAGAAATGATGGTGAATTATCACCAATACATGTACTCTGATCTGTATCTGGTGTACTAGATGGTGCCGCTGATGTATCTCTTACTCCAAAAAAATAATCCACTATGTGATGCACCCAAGATTAAAGTACAAATTATCAAATCATAATTAACACAAAACCAAATATAGCAAAACAAGGATTTACCAGCTGGCATAGACCATGAAGGCATCAATGTTTGCATGCCCCTTGTTGCCGACATTGCACTCTACAATCTCGAATGGACATCTGTCAACCTCCTAGGAGGAGTCTCCTGCACTTGATGACCTGAACAATACATTGTTAGCAAAGACATTCTGAAATAAAAAAAGTAAGAGATAACTTAAGAAGCTTTTGAATATTCCAAAGAAAAAATTCCTTGTAACTTGTCAACTAAAGGATTATTTTACCTGAGGTAGCCAGAGCTCTACTAGTACTGGCCTCACCATGTTGTCCTTGATTAGGTTCTGGATCAATTGCCAAAAATTCCTGTAACAAGAACACATATTACATATTTTACTTCACAACATAAAAGAGTATAAAATATAAACCTGTATTGAACTTTTGTTATAACTAAAGATTCATTACTTCTTACTTCATAATGACATGCTTGCGCTCTCAATTTAGATAGCCTCTTCATCATCTCCTTGGTTGGAATATTTGGTTCATAAAAAATTCTCATTATTTCTAAATTTATTTTTTTATTTTTTTCCTCAACATAATTGTTACATTAGGCATTTCTACAATATCATCATCAAAAGGGGTAGCTATTGCCTCTATACTTACTGCAAGTGTTTTTCCCCTATCCTAAACATCAAATTGTAACAGGAATATCAGTAAAACTATCATAAAAAATCCAAAATTGTAAATAAAATAACGTAATAATATAACATTTTTCAACTATCTAATTTGTACAATTTCAATAAGGTTTACCCTTGCTGAAGAATGGGTGGGAGGAGCATCCTTGTGGCCTCTATCATGTGCGGGATCCATATCATCCTGTGACAAAGATTAAATATAAAAACTTTAGCGAACTAAAAGCAATAGACTTAGCAAAAAAAAACTTATTAATAAAATGGTATATAGTACTTACCACCCTCATGATAGTAACTTTTTTTGTATCTATGTGATTTAAATGGTAATCTATTAGTAGTTCTTCCCCTGTGCTTATTGATTTTACCACACATACAAAAACTTGATTCCCCTCATGTGCCTCAAATATGCAATTGGGTTGCTTATTAGTTTAGGAAGGTCACGTATTATTTATAAAACCCACAATATTACCTGTTGCTTTTGGTCTCCCATCAATGTACATTGCAAATCTTTTACTTTGATCATTTTCTTTCCATTGTATATAATTAGCTGATAGTGCATACCTACGCATACTTTTTTTATATTGAATAATCCACATCCAATCATTGTAATTGTAACATGGACCGACATACTTGAATGATTCAACAAATTTGTTGTAACATATCTTTATCCCATCCATGGAAAATAGGCCCAAACCATGTAATGAGTATGGAGCAATGCGATATATCCTCTCATTAACACAAAAATTAGTGTTAATTAGAGGTAGCTCATTGGGTACCCATTCTTTCTCAATGTGTGTACCGAATGGGCACCTTGATGTTGCATTTGGTCTCATCATCAGAAGAAGATGACCCCCCATTAGAAAGGAAAAATTGCATGCGTTTATCAAATTTTTTTCTAATCTTTTGACCTCTAGTTGATCTCCCTATTTTAGTCGTACTACATGTAGAACTTTCATCTAGCATTCCCTCATTTCCCTCATTCAATATAGATAGATCTAACAAGTACCTATTTGGTGGGTCCTGCAATCCATCAAATGAGATATTTTCACATCCCTGCTTCAAATAGAATTTTGATAATATTTAAATAATATATATAGAATAATCAAGTTGTGACCCATACGTCCGGTTCTTCTTTGTCTATACGTGAGAGATATTAAATGTACTATGTTGAAAGTGATTATATAATTATATTTCTATGTGGTTCTTCTTTGTTTATATATGCATTATATGATTATGTAATATGTCTATTTATAACATATGTGCTTAGTGATAAACAAGAAGAATATAAGAAAATTATGTCTATTTATTGACTTATACCTACTGATCCATGTCACTGTGCATGATCCACGCTAAAGGGGTTAAATTTCCTGCATATGTTAATCATTTATCTTAAGTTAGCTAAAAATTACATGATAAGTATGCTACAAATAAATTAGAAGACAACATGAACAATATGAAACATCGTAAACATGAACAAATTTACCTTATATATGGAATGCAAGATCGTCAACAGAAGGGGTGACGATGTCTGTAGTCAATTGCCTATTTTAAAAAAGGGTGATAATCAAACACAATATATACATGTATCAGCAGCAATTAATTGAGCATCATAAGCAAAACATTGGTAATTATAAATCACATATGTTGTAATCATTAGAATTGAACACAATAAATATGTAATCATTACAATTGAAAGAAATAAATCATGTCAATCATTTCATTGATCATTTAAATTATGTCATTGATCATCATCATCATCATCATCATCATCATCGCCATCATCACCATCATCTTTTCCATCATCACCATCACCATCATCATCATCAACATGATCACCATCACCATCATCACCATCATCATCATCACCACCATCATCTTGATCTTCATCATCTGCTTCTTCATCATCTTCAATATCTTCTTCTTCCATAACATTATACTTTATCGGCCTTCCTCTTGGATCATGTCTAACAACAAATGACCAACCCTGTTTATGTGGAACCTCTGAGTAAAACACTTGCTCACATTGGCTTAGAAGAACATAGGTCTCATCTCCATCTAGCTCAAATGACCTTGTATTAATCATTGTAAATCCATTATCATGTTGAATAACAGTTCTATTTAGATCATTTTGATTCAGTTGTAGCCTGTACCATTTGATGACGAATAGAACTACTTTGAAGGAGTTAAAGTCACACTCAATTATATCATCCAAGATTCCATAGTATTGATTTTGAGATTGTTGAGGATGTATGTCATTTCTAGATGATATATTGGTGACCTCGAAAACTGTAGTTATCCTAGAATCACAAGTTTTCTTTGTGTCATCCAACTTTTTTATGCAAAATTTGTGGCCATGATAGTACATAGATTTGTGGTGCTTGACCTGTAATTTTTCAAACGTGTGTAAATTATTTGCATCGTGAGTTGATATGAAACATATGAGTCATGATCATTAATAAATTTGTAAGTACCTCTCCACCTCTTAAACCATGTGCTCGATCAATTACCATTGGCGTAACATTGAGATCTCCATTACGATGAGCTTCTCTAACCAATGAAGCAACACTTTCCCATGTTAATGAGAAACTATTTTGTTGACATTGTTCAATTCATACCATCATCCAATCAAGATTGTTTGCAATATACAAATGTATTGCATCCCACTCTCCACCAACTGTATAAAAAAAAATACACCAATTATAAATAACTTATATTGAAGATTTATAATAATTAATTAACTACAATAACATCTTAGATTTACCTCTCACTTTCCTCAATCTACCTTTGCCCATCAAGTACTCCCCTTCAAATTTGTTAATGGATTTGGGATCCCAAATACGATCTACATGGATCTTTGCTGCAAACTTAGAAAGATATTCACTAATGTACACCATGGTATGGTATACCATATATCCCTCCACCATAGAACCCTTAGGATGTGATCTTTGTTGAACTAAGTCTTTCAAAAATTTCAAGTGCCTCTCAACTATCCACATTGACCTAGCTGGTACAGGTCCACACAATTCAATCTCCTCAACTTGATGTATGAGGTAGTGTTCTTGTGCATTGAAAAAAGTTGAAGGTAGACACTTTTTCATTTCACACATAAGAAGAGAAATTTTTCTCTTCCAATATTTTATATCTTCTCTATTGATTTCTTTAGATGACAACCACCTCATGTATTTTCCAAGATCATATATAACTTGTTTGACACTGTTGGTGAAGTGGTGCGGGAGAGATAGAGGTAGAATGTACTACAATATTTGTAAAATGATCTTGTCAATATTTTATAAAAGAATGCAATGAAAATTACATGTAGTATACAAATATATAGTGAATACAAAATAACATGAATTACCTTAATAAATGTATGTCAATTGTGTGTGTTTTCATCCCTGGCCCAAATTCACTTTTCTTTGATATGAGATCGTTTATGTTCGCAACAAATCCTACGGGAAATCGTATTTTTTTATGACTTCTTTTATAGCATTGCTATGCTGCTCTAACAATAACCAACTAAGGGCACTTGTATCAATCTGGTCTCCATTTTTATTTGATCAAATGACATTTTTCATTACACGGTTGGATTCTTCAATGCCACTATAAATTTTGACAATTTGGTTTTTGTCACGCCTTCCATCCAAGATTTTCCATAATGTCTCTATTACATTCTTTCCAATATGCATAGAATCAAACAAATGCACGATTGGGAGTTTCTTGTAGTACGACAACCTAGTAAATTATGTAGGATAACATTTTAGTCCTTTTGAAAGTTGGTCATTGATGCCTTGACAACCTTCACAAGCATCAATTACATCATCTGTAAACAAAAAAAAATATCAAAATATAAATTTGAAACAAAAACCATCAGATGGAATGACATTACTTCGACGATTTATTTTATTATATGCCAACTTCCATAGGCAATGTGTCATTCTCTATGGCTTTGATGTAGTCTCTTATTTCCCATTGAAAAAATATTTTTTGGTAATTCGGTACTTATAATTTATGTGGAGAAAGTGTCTATTCTCATCGAACACCTGTTTCCTTAAACTTTTTGAATGACGAGATTTCATCTTTGGACCACAAACTGGACATGCAAATTTTCCCTTTGTTTGAAGACCTACAAGATCGTGTATAATTGGATTAAATGTGTTAACTTTGTGTTAGCACTATAACATACCAAAAAAAAGGTGTTAAAAAGAGAACATACCACAAAAATGTGTTAGCCTAGGGGAATCATGTATTGTCCATACAAGCATTGCATGGAATTAAAATTGTCTTTGTCCTATTGGTCTAGAGATGTCATACATAGTGACCCCATTCCATAACACCATCAACTCGTCGATAAGGGGCTCAATATATACATTGATATTTTTAACTTGGTACTTACCTAGTTGAATGAACAAAAAAATTACATAATTATTATGACCATTTTGATGGATTATTAATAATAAATTAATTTAGATGACCATTAAATCAAAAAATACCTAGAACAATCAGTGCCAACATTATGTGCTCCCTCTTTATGGACAACCAAGGAGGAATGTTATTATTGATGAAAAAAATAGGCCACACCGAGTAAGTAGATCTCATCTCTCCAAACGGTTTGACACCGTCTGCTGCCAATGAAAGCTTGAGATTACGAGGTTCTTCTTTAAAGTGTGGCCATTTTTATTCTATTTCCTTAAATGTCAAACCATCCACAGGTATTCGCATAATGTCATCTTGATTTCTATTGCGTGCATGGTAATCCATAAATTGTTCCAAGCTATTGCACATGAATAATCATTGCAGATGTGGAATAATGGAAATATGCCCAAGAACCTTGTGAGGCACTTTTTTTGCTATTTGATCTGATTGATATCTACTAATATGACAAATAGGGCATTCTGTTGCAAATTCATGCTGTTTATGATATATAATATGATCGTTCAAACATGCATGTATTGTTTGATACTCCATTCCAATATCTTTCATAATGGCAGATAATTCTCAGTACGAGTGAGGTAGAATGTTTGATGGTGGTAACAAACACTCACCTATCAACCTACAACCAAAAATATAATTTGTTAATTTAAAGAATATTAATTGCTACACGATTCACCCAATGTTAATTGTAAGGGAATTACGACTAAAATAATGAAAAAAGATGACATACCTTAACATACGTGTCATTGCTACATTGGATAAACCATTCATAACCTTCAAGTTCACCAACAACAATACAGTGGCAAGAAAATTTGTTTCAGAGCCTTCATATAGGGGCTCGTGTGCCTTCTCAAGTATAGGTACATCAAGGTCTACATCAACATCATCATCATCATCATCATCTTGATCATCGTGATCTTCTTCATCATCATGGTCTTCTTCCATGGTATCATTACCTTCTACTTCTATATTCACACCTCCATGTTCCCTCATTTGGAAATCCACATTCTCCGGATTGTCATGGTCCATAACATGAAACTCAGGGAGGTTGACCTATATGAAAATAATGACCTTATATTAACCATGAACATGATGTCATCATCAAATCATGTCTTATGTATTTTATAAATTATTAAAATACATACCAATGGATGAAATTTGTTTCCCCCTTCAATGTGACCATGTTGCCTACAATGTTCCTCAGCTGTTTTGATTAGATATCTTTGAGTCTTTAAGCCCTTACAAATTTTGCAAGGACAATAAAATTTTCCATCACCTTTTCTTTTTAAGTTAGACCATAGTCTAGCAATTGTCTCACTATTTTTTTGTGCATTGATATCGTCAGACATGGTCTTTCTTGAATGGAATGACTTGTTGGTGGAAGAAGGATGATTTGTTTGCAACTTGCAGATACAAATCATTACTGAACAACCATTTTCTCAACTATAATTTTCTCAATGCAAAGGGACATTTATCATACCAAATAAAAGTTTAGAAATGGATGGTTATGATGCTTTTCCATTACAATAGCAATAGAGGGTGTATAGATAGAAAATAGTTGTAAAGAGTAGATTTAAATAAATAAAATCAGGTAAATAACTAGGGAAATTGAATAACATTGTAGGACTCCTTACCTCCATATATAGGTTGCTCTTAAGTAATGAAAACATAAAGAAACCTCTCCTAATCATATGAATACAAGCATGGATTTTTGTATTTCATTGTTAACATGAGCACCCTATTTCAAATAGAACATTATCATAAAATCTCGTAGGCCTTAATTTTTTGTAATTTTTTAATGACATTAACATGGTAACTTTCCAAAGTTAAGCACCTCCAATAATACTCCCAAGATCATTCTTGTGGCTTACCATAATGACAACTCATTTCTTAGTTTCCTAAACTGTTAAATTGCCTCTACAAGTCCATAGTACTTCCAATATTAGTAATCTATCTACAGAAAGGATCATATCAGCTAAATTCAACCTTCATTGTGTATATGAATATAGCATCCAATACATTTAAGGTCTCAAGTGTTGGACTGGTTAAAAATTCATGACCTGATGACCAACAATAATGAATAGTGTGATGATATCTACCTCACTATGGTGAGGTGGTGAGATACACTAGTGAAATAGGAAGAAGAAGATGATGATTAAGAATCATTTTTATAAGTAGAAGATATCTCCTACTTATCAATTGATGAGCTAAAAGGGATTTATAATGAATGGTTCATAAGACATGACACTTGTTGAAGGTTTTGTAAATGGGGTAGCAAGATAATTGGACTTAACATTGGCAGAAGCTCCATGGTTAAGTGCGCTTGAGTAGGAGAAATACTGGGATAGTTGAAGTCTTGATGCTTTGCCCATGTGAGCTTCACCTAGATGCAATAAGTAATAAGTAATAAGTAATAAGTATTTTTCTCAATCACTCAGTACTGATGACAAGTATGCAGTAGAGACTGGGACTAACTTGCCTAACCATTGAGGTGAAATTTTCTTGTACTTTGTGAGTTCAGTAACTAGGCTATGACTTTCATGACATGCATCATTACATAATTGCTTTCCATGATGTGTAGTGTGTCTATGCTTGGATAGAAATACTTGTATTATAATTTTTTCACAAACTAATTATAGTTTAAATTTTCATAGTGCATAGGATTGAAACTAAGCATCTCTTACTTCCACCTATTCAAGAGTTAGATTAGAATTATAATTAAAAAGAATCAATTTTTTATGTAGGCATTTCATTTATCAATTTCCTTCCATTCTTTCTTCATCCTTCATGTTGTTTCCTTCCAAAACTTGGTTGAGTTGGATTAGTAGTAGCAGGTTTAGTTTAAAGTCTTTGTTATATCAGCAGGGGTAGCTATCTTTAAATAGGGTTATCCGTCAATATTTGGCAGGGTTCCTGATTTCATCATGTCTTTCATGTTTTCCTACAATCCTCTTTGATTTTCAAGCATTATCTCTACATTCACCTAGGTTTCCATTTTTGGTAGAAACACTTTCAACACAAAAATATTTAGAAGAGGTCCATTCACTTTCATGGATAGATGAATTTATTGATTCTCGGAGTATGCAATCACTATTATCGAGTAGTCATATTACTACAAAGATTGATTGTCTCAAAATAATTGTGGTCTGCAATGGAAAAGTAGTGAGATTGATTGTCTCAAAAGATGCTATGAAGAACACTTTTCTTAACAAATGCTTTACATAGACAAGAGACAATGCATGAAGGAGCCCAAAAAGGAAAGGCAGCCAAGAAGAAAAGAATATGAAGAAATAATGTTGAGCTAGGATAGAAAGCCATGAGATCAGTTTCATGATAGCTTGAAGTAAAGATTGGATGCAAAGGACACTATGGCTCAATAGGGGTTATAAGAGAGATCAATCATGAACTAAGAACTAAAAATGAAGTCACTCGATGATACACTCATGAAGAGAATGATATTCATGCAATGGAGGTAGGTGCTTTGATAGTCAGTAGCTAGTGTGATAGGTTGAATTTAAGGGTCTTATCAAAAGACAATAAATTAATACTTAAGAAAACATGATTGTGGTACCCTGTTGAGGTGAATAGTCAGGTGAAATAACATTTGACCATGATAGGTGTTGAAAAAATTAAGCTTATTGATTCATAATGGTAGGGATTTCTAGTCTTGTGCCTTCAAGAAGACTGTGAAAAGCTAGAAACATGGTTTGTTTTGATAGTCCACATGCAGAGGGCATAAAATTTTTGGTCCAGCTTCTAAAGTTGTTGTTGTGACCTATAAAAATATTTCAATATATGCAAGAAAATACATCTTTTTTGTCATAGACTATATTTGTTGATTAATAATTTTTTCTCTTGCAATTACTTTGCGCATTAAAATCAAGATTATTATAAAAATGTTTTGCAGGGTCTTGTGAGGAGAGACAATCTGTGAAGTGCAAAAGCACAATATTTTACTGCCTTTTTGCCTTGGCATTGTCATTATTTTTGAGAAATTCAGTCTATAAAAGGATGGTGAACAAAAATGATAGTCCAGTAGATGGAAATTCAAGTCCCATAAATATCAGTGGACAGTGCTAAAATAAAATTATGACAACCTTCATGTTGAAGTGACAGTCTTGCCTAAGAAAATAATGGACAATTATAAGTCCAAACATTAAGGTTGTGTAGAAACAATCTATAAAAGCTTACAAGCAAGACAAGAAAGGCCTTTGAAAACATTGGATGGCATGTTGATAATGGTTTACATATAGAAATAGAAAAGGAAAACCATAGAATAGTCAGTCCTATGAAGAATTTAAAAGTTTAAAATGGAAGACAATCTAAATGGTCATGTGACAATCACAAATGTTGTTGGAGTTGAACAAAGCAAACTAGGCCAAGGGAATGATGAACTAATAGGTATAATAGTCAATGTTAAACAAGTTGGTGTCAAAAGAACGTTGATCTCAAAGGATTTTTAGTTAACCGTGAAGGTAAAATTTTGAAGACAACTGAAGACAACCAACAATCCAAGTATAGCCACAAGAAACATCACAATGAGGACAATCATCCCATGATAGTCATGCCAAACAACAATGAGCATGCAGTAGTTCTCGATGGAAGATCACAAAAGAGTAGACAACAAGTCAAGTTTTTGCAAGTACATGAAAGATTTTAGAGGCTTAGTAGCATGACTCACTAACAGTATGGAGGATAAGGTGATAGTCCACTAAAGGACATTCATCCAAGGTAGCATTATGCAAAGGATAGTACTAAAAAATGAGAAGTTTGGTAATGATGGATGATGGAAAGGTCAATGAGAAAAGTATGAATGGATTGGATCAATGGATTGGAATGGATATGGGCAGAGTAGAGAAGAGTTTAGAATGATGTTAGAGTTTCTTGTGGATGAGAAGGCAAAGCCATAGTGCCTAGGGGAATAGTGTGATGACTGTCCCAACTAGAGAATCACAACTTGCAGAGTCACTGTCTTTAGAAATTGGTGAATAAATTAGATAATGTAAAGTACGATGGAAGTTGTTTTTGCAAGAGGATAAATCTCATATTGTTAATAGGAAATCTTATGCTCAAGGGAATTTTCTTGAGAATGGAGGAAGAGGAAGAGGATGAGGGGCTCTTAATTTCTATAATCAATTTATATAATTCTTTAAGTACTTTTTTTAGGCTCTTTCTGATTGATCTATAAATACTCTTCGCTAAGGGTGGGGATGGTTTTTTAATCTTCATTATATTCCATAAATACTCTTCAGTAAGGAGGAGTGTAGCTTCTAATTTATTTCATTCTTCTATATAATAAGTACTCTTCATTAAATGTAAGGGTGACTTTTAATCTTCACTATTGATCTATATTATTCTTTAAGTACTACCCTTAACTAAATGTAAGAATGCCTTTTGTCTTCACCATTGATCTCTATTTTGAGTATTCTTCACTAAGTAATAAATGTCTATGTTTAAATATAATAACAACTATTTTCTCACTATACCTTTTCTTTCTTGTTTATCTTAACTTAAAATATTTACAAAGTAATCAATTTTCTATTGGTGTATTGATGTTTGATTTCAAATTATAAATTTCAATAGTTATAAGGTATGTGTATCCATTAATTTTAAAAATTATTAGGAATATGTATCATTTTATTTTGTTCAAGATCTTCAAACTAATGATTTATAAGCTTAATGTGGAGATTGAAATATAAATTAAAAATTAATTAAGAAAATGATATTTGTAAAAAAAAATTAGGAAATGATGAAGAGGATTTCGCTCTGCAACTAGGGTAAGTAGATTGATTGGTTTGCTGTAACTCCCACATGTGTAATTTATTCCCTCTCCAAGATGATGGTTGAGATTTATTGGGCATTAAGCCTTGCTTGGACCTCTTCCTATGCTCCTCTTCTTCTGCCTCACCATTTCTTGATCTCTTCATGTTAAGAGTAGTTTGACAATGGTGCCTATGGATGAATGGATTAAAAGCTCTCACTCTCTAACGCCTATTGATGAATTGTCAAGGAATGGATTGAGTAGCTGAATTACAAGTAATGTATGACATGTGAGGTTACCCTATTTTTTAGGATTCATTTGTAGTAAACCTAGACCGTGTGAATTTATTCTATGTGTGGGTTGTTGACCAGTGATTGGTGGAACTATGGCTTGATTCGGGGCTCAGTGATTGGGCACCCCTTTGGACATGGCTTCTAGTCGATGCAAAGATTAGGGTTTTGGAACTAAGTGGCACATAAATTAAATTGTAATGTTTTATAGAATTCCAATAAGGATACATGTGTGATTTGAAGTCATGGACAATGCACGCAAACCATTCAAAATTATAATGCTCAATGATAGAAATTGGAAACATACGGATTCGGCACATACCTCCTTTGCTTCTACCCTATTCTAGCTTCTACCTCCTTTCGACCTTCAACACATACACATTTAGTACATACGCATTTAGTACATACCTTTTTCACTTCTACCTCTTGTTCTACCTTCTTCCTCCGTGCACGCTGAAATGAAGTTTCAAACCTTTTTTTTACTTTAAGTTATGCCTATGTTGGTTGAAATTTTGACTAACATTGTGTTAGTCGAAAGTTCAACCAACATGGGCATGTATTAAAAAAAAACAAAAGTTTTCCTTCTATAATGTGACCAACCTAAACATTTCTATTTGATGGTCGAATTGTTTAGTCAAAATTTAAGGTCAAATGTACTAATGTGGAAGTGATTGGAGTGCAATTCATTGATCCATCCCCTTTATGTATTTTTTGTCACTTGGGGATGGATCCAAACCTTGTAACTTAGTATTCTAACATTGGAAATGTAGGAAATAAGAAGAGTTTGCAAGTTGAGAGTGATTGAAGGAGTTTGATGAGTTTGAAAGGTGCATAACGGTCATCAAATTGGTGCAAGGGTACAACAGTAGATGCTCTAGCCTTTGGAGGGGGTATTTTATGCATGAATCCATCATAGGATGGTCAATTGATGGTGAATCAACTTTAGTTCAGTTTCTATGGTGTTGGGAGACAAGACATTGGGCGAGCCCTAGCTTGTAGGGGGTTTTGGGACCAATTTGGGGCTTTTACATCTAGAAGTGTCAAATATTCAAATTGATGGTAAAATCCTCTAATTAGAGTCATCAAGTATTTGGGTTGATGGTCCAACCAATTGGCAAGCTTAAACAAACATGAACCAAGAACTTTTTTGATATGGTGGATATGGAGTTGCTGAAGGAAACCTAAGGTGTGGAGTCTTAAAGAAGATGATATGAAAGGAGAGAATGAAGTAAAGGATTCTCCAAAGATGAGAAAAGAAAAGAAAGTGATGTTCAAGCCCACAAAGGATTCAGTAGTCAAAGCAATGGAATCTGAGAATACAAGGTGTTAAAACAAGTACATCCCTCCAAGGGAATATATAGTGATGCCATGGATATCATGGAGAGCTTCATGATTAATATTTTTGATAAGATTACTCCCGAGGCTGCTTCTCTACTGAAATATAACAAGATCACGACACTTTCCTCCAGAGAAATTGAGATGTTGTCAAGTTTTTTCTACCTTGAGAGCTGGCTAGGCCATGCTACTTCAGAAGGAAGTAAGGCTATTACCAAGTTTCCTACTACTCTAGGTTAGGTTTTGTTGGAAGATTTTAGGTTTTTTGTACGTGGTTTTTATGGCAGGATTATTTAGAAGTTGGTTTTGGCTTGGGTAATGCATGAGCAATTTATAGTCCACTCAATTTATAGTGCTATATAAATTTGACATGTTATGATATTTGGTATCTCCATTTAGTCCAATGAACCAATTGGGTCTGCCCTACCCCTTGATTGTCTCAAGTATTGCCTCGTGGTCTGACTCACGAACCTTCCAAAGAGTTTTATTTTATGGTCTTCCCTCATATCTGGTTAAGTGGACATTTGATGCAACGACGAGGTTTAAATAATGAAGAATCTTTCTGTGTGTCTCCCATCCTTGAACAACCACAACCTAGGGTTATTCATAGCATACTGTCTAAGCCATGTACCAGTTACAACCACTGCTCCTATAGGGTATTCTAATTCTTCACCATCAATAATTGAGTGATCCAATTTCTTTTTTGCCTCTACACAATGACACAAATAATAATCTATCCCTTCTTCATTGGCTTCAGGTGCAATAACAACAAAAACATGGCCTGTAATGATATAAACATAATGAGGAAATTAGTTTACTAAATATTTATGATAAAGTACTAAATTTGAGATTATTTGTATATGGAAAATACTGACCTAGTTGTACTAGATCAGATAAGTGATCAAAGTCAATGGATGATTCCATTTCTATTAGTTGTAGTGATTCATGGGGATGATAGGAGGCAAGTGGGCTCAAAATATGTGTATACCATTCATCAACCCATCCCTTTGATTCACACCCATCCCAATCTTCATCTACACATGATGAACAAAAGCACACCATATGTCATGTGTGGATTACTCCATGGAACCTGCATTACAACTTCTAAAAGAGTGTAGCTCACTCGAACATGTCAATGTACAATAATCCTTATATGGTGCAATGTTAGTTTCATCCATCAACCAAAAAATCTACAAACCATAAACTCACCTTCATTACCTGGACCCATTGTAGCATTACACTACTGGGACAATACATCCCACATCTGACAATGTTTCTTTCTCTTTGTACTTTAATTCTTCCACGCGCTAAGGCTCTTTTAATACATGCACCTATGCCATCGTGCTCTCCCTTTCCATGACCGGCCTTTGTGAAATTCCATATATATTTGAATTCTAGTAATCTTATGCATCCTGCACAACCAATAAAATATCCATGAATTCTTGAATTGGGATGCACAATTATCTGACCAAATGATATGTCAATGATATTTTATGCCCCTGTTGCCAAATGACCATAAAATAGTTGAAAGCAACCGTGTACAAACTCTATAGAATATGAGTGATCATCACTGATATAAAAATGATACTCCCTCAATATCTTCCTATTCTCCTTTGTACTATCTGGTGCATGCATGAATGCTATATGAACAAATATAGCAACGTATTGAGAGCAGTAATACTTTGCTTGCACCTCATTCTGTGGTTTATGTGGTAGTTTTCTGTAAAGTCCACAACTAAAAACAATGGTATCAAGTGGGAATGTTTCCTTTCACAACTTGAATTTCATATCTAACCATTGCGCTCTATGTGTATGCCTTGCATACTCAAATAATTTTTTTACAAAAAATGTCCATGAACTGATACACTGGAATTTTTTCAATTACTAAATCACATCTTTTAGCCTCTTTTCCATCTTTTAGATTGTATGTCATAGTCTTATATTTTCCAAATTCCACTATTTCATTACCGATTGCATGAGTACTCTCCATATGTTGATAAATTGGCAAACGTCGCAAACCTCTGCAATCTATGCATGTACCATTCAAGCATGAGAGCTTGTAAAATTTTTGACCATCCACTCTTTCACATAAAATTGTAGATATCAATTCCCTTGAAGATCTAGGTGGGACATTTATGTTACAATCCTGCAAAATATTGTTAGAGTGCAAACCTACACATATATTCCTATAAACTTCAAAATGGTTAGAAAATTCAATATGTACCCTACAACAACAAGTTGTGCATGTGTGATTTATCTTGACATAAAAAGGTTTACACATTTCAAAATATCTCTGACTAATTTTAATTTGAGGATATGTATGCATAAATTTTGCAAAGAATTATGTCTGAGTTGAATCCAAAAAATGTTTTGGATGTGGAACACGAATTCGACTACCAATCCTGCTTCTTACAACATCTCTTTGATTAGGAGATACATGTTTATTATTCTTCCAAAATTCTTCAATCAAGGATTTCAAAGCTTCAACAATTGCTTTATCTTTTCACAGTAGTCTACCGGAAAATGCTTGTAACTCATTGCTATTTGGATCTTCCACTCTTTGACGCCTTCCCAGGGCTCTCATTATAGACTTTCTACTTATTTTCAATGTTTTTCTTATCTTTCTAATGAGTTGAGATTTCTTCATTTGAGTGCTTACTATCATTGATGTAAGTACATGTTGTGTGACATTACTATCTTTCATGTGTGATCTAGAACCCACACTCTCATATGCAGTCATTAGATTGTTTACAATAGATTTCTACTTGACTTGTCCGTCTTTCTAGCCCAAGAATCATCATGATGGGCCTAAATTTTAGATTTCTCATCATTTCAATAAATAGTTGACATCTTCCTATCATGTTTAAATTCTCAAAAAATGATCTCCAAATACGATTAAAATTTCTTTGACAAGTATGCTTGGGAATCTTGTCAAGCATTTCTTGCAAAATGTTAGTATCAATATCAATCAAATATTTTGGTTTTCTATATTTACTAATTCTAGGAGCATCAAAAATATTATGTGTGAATTGTGTACCATCTTCAGTGCCTTCAACATGAGATGATGTTGTGCCTACACCTTGGGATGTAGATAATTGTGTGCCTTCAACATGAGACGATGTTGTGCCTACACTTTGGGATGTAGATAATTGTGTGCCTTCAACATGAGATGATGTTGTGCCTACACCTTGGGATGTAGATAATGGTGTGCCTTCAACATGATAGAAGAGTGTGCCCACACCTTCAGAAGTAGACAATGGTGTGCCTTCAACATGATACATTGGTGTGCCTCTACCTTGAAAAGTAGACAATGGTGTGCCTCAAACATTGGATGATGTCCCCCGCATCTTCATATTTCAATTGTCTCATTGCACACACATTTTCTCAGTCATTGTCTTTATTATTCCAATTCTAATTCTCTCTTACTTTGTATTATGTTTCATGTTCCTCATCCAAGGAAAAATATTCTTCTATAGTATCTAATTTTTTTTGTTCATGAAGTTGTCTCATTCTTTCCCTTTTCTCCTCTTTGTCTCTTTCATGCTCTTTTGGTGTTAAATTTTTTGCTCATTTCTTTGGCATGATGATGATTTCTACATATCAATTGATTATAATTTTATAAATATAATATAAATGTAAACCAATAAGTCAACTTATAATATAAACCTCTTACAATATGACAAATTATAATATAACTTTATTACACTTATATCAAATTATGTATCAAGAACAAGTCTATATCATACCAATTATAAACCAAAACACTATTATTCACATTTGACATGTAAAAAAAAAAAAAAAACTTACCTCAATCTCTTTTTGTCTTTTTTATTCCAATAATTGACTTTCACGATGGTGCAAAGAGAAAACTTGTCAATATGGTGCAAAATGATGTTGATTTGTCACTATCAACACCATGAAAAGTGAAAGGTTGTCAAAGAAAATGCAGAATTCAGACAACATAAGAACAAGTGGGCCTCTTTCACAAGATCCTAGGCCAACAAGACCGTTTCTTCTAGTTTTACATAGCATGAGCACACTATAGGGTGTACAACCTATACAAACCAAAAAAGATGTTATGCCTAGTGTTAAATAGGGCATGCACCCTATAGCGCACGTACACCCTTTGTAAAACAAGAAAAAGGGAGAAAGAGAAAGAGAGGGAAAAAGAGAGAGAATGGGAGAGGAGAGAGAGAATGGAGAGAGTAGGAGAAAAGGATAAATAGAGAGAGAAGGGGAGAGGGGAGAGAGAATAGAGATAGGAGAGAAAGGTAAGGAGAAAGAGAGAGAGGGAGAGAAGGGGAGAGGGTTAAACAATGGAGAGAGAGAGAGAGAGAGAGAGAGAGAGAGAGAGAGGAGAGAGAGAGAGAGAGAGAGAGAGAGAGAGAGAGAGAGGAGAGAGAGAGGGAGAGAGAGGGGAGAGGGAGAGGGA
>BSBK01011956.1:0-217500 GCA_027943335.1 Chamaecyparis obtusa | reverse complement strand
ACCTTTAAATTATACCCAATTTTTATACTATTTAATTTACCTTTAAATACATGTGAGTAATACATACCTAATATAAGTAATAGGAACTAATATTGAATAGTAATAATGCCTACTTAGGGACATATTTATGAACTTAATAGGACCCGTTAGACCAAATTAGTCATAATAGCTTGCCCTAATTATCTATGTAATATGAGTAATAGGACCCCTTCTAACCTTGTAATTAGATCAAATTTAAAGACTAATTAACACCTAATATACTCATACTACATGACCCTTTAAGACCTAATTAGACTCAATACATGCTTAATATGAGCTCTTAAGACCAAAGTAGACCTATTAGTTCACCTAATTAGACCTACTTAGATGCAATTAGACCTATTAGGACATCATAATTCCTAGTTATCTAGGTCTATTTTAGAGGTCTATGATAGGTTATATGACCCCTTAAAACCTTTTAGGACCTAATTAGACCCAATTAGATGTATTATGACCTAATTAGACTTAGATAAAACCTATTACAACGGAATTAGACCTAATTAGCACCTAAATAGACCCAATTAGACCTATTAAGACCTAATTCAACCAAATTAGACCTATTAAGACCTAATTTAATACTCAATTAAACCAATTATGTCCTAATTAAACCTATTAGGACCTATGAAAAGTTATATGACCCCATAAGACCCCATTAGACCCACTATGAGTAACATGACTCCTTAAGACCTATATTAAAGCACCTAATTAGACCTATTAGTACCTAATTAGACCTATTAGTACCTAATTAGACCCAATTAGTTGTTATAACCTAATTAGACCTATTAGGACCTATAATACCTATTATATGACCCCTTTAATACCAAATTAGACCCACTATGAGTAATATGACCCCTTATGACTCATTAGTGCCTCACCTAATTAGACCCAATTAGATCAATTGGGACCTAATCACACCCAATTAGACTTAATTATACCTAATTTAACCTATTATGACCTAATTGGACCTATTAGGACCTATGATAGGTTATATGACCCTTTAAGACCCCATTAGACCTATTAAAATGTAATTTACATTTAAACATGTAATTTATGTAATTGATTTTACTTTCAAATAATGTAAAGAAATGCACGCATAGTATTTAATTTTATTTTTAATTAAATTAGGAAAACGTACATGTATATGTAGACTTTATTTGACAGTAAATAAAATCTTTCAGGTACATACATATTCTAGATCTATCGGACATATTATTGCACATCACACATGGCAGATGCACTGATTCCCCCTACAGAACTATTTTCACACACTAATAGAGAGATTCAACGGCTACAAGAATCTATAAATAATCCATCTAGCTCTACTGTCTATAAGAGCACGTGTTAGTCCATCCTTAATAGCTTGATTAACATTAGGGATGACATTCATGGTACCACTCCCCATTCCCTAGATATTATAGAGGCCATACTTGAGAGAAAGAGACAAGAGGTTGGCTCTGGTCTTTCTCTTAAGGAGATACAGGCTTTAGTGCCTAAAGCGACCCTGAAAGGGGAAGTTTTCCCATCTTATGCAGATAGAAATTATGTGAAGGGGTATCAGGTTACTAGGTGTGAGGATCCTGCTATATCAGCATTGATATACCCTAGATTTCTAGCTGCCCATGGTTGTTATCCGAATAATGACCAGATTCCACTATACTTTGCAAAACATATTTTTGTTGAGGTTCATTTAGGTCATGCTATTAATTACACTAATTTTTCAGTACATCTAGGACAGGGGCGTGGTAGGCTTGCTGATAGAGATGCTTATTGTCGAGCTGATCGACAAAGACCAGTACAAAGGGCCATTGTTGGTCAGAGGGCACCTGCTATAGCTCCTTCATTGGGCCATGTTGCAGATGATGTTATTTGTAGCACCTAGATTTGAGCTACGATTGATAGTGTGGGGCACATTGCAACAGCTACCACATCCATATCTAGTGATCAGGTTGGTCAGTACCTGATGTCTCAATGACACTCCAAATCATCAGGTGGAGCATCCACTAGTAGGACCACAGATGACATGTACACTAAAATAGGCATCCCTTTACTTTCTAGCCTGGAGGGACTTACAAGAGAGATGAAACATGTGACACTGACTAGCTTGGCTGAGGATCTATTGAATGCATATGCATTTATAGCAGCAGAGCATGATATCCCCATATAAGAGGTTAGATCTCATGTGGGTACTATCAGATACACTCATCCACATCCTTCTCACCTAGATCATGGTCATAATAGCAGTGCTCATGAGGATCCACCTACTGACCACTCTATTGCTGCATAGGGAGAGGCACAACGTACAGACCCTTCAGTCAATGTAGGACATCAGTTCTCTGATGTTGGCCTTGATGATGTTGAGTTCAGCATGACCACTAAAAGTTATCTAGATTTGTTGACACATGATGATACGACTTCTATGCCATCTCATCTGGTTAGTCCATTACATTCATCATTAGAGAGGTGTGTGCAGTCTACTCATGTTGTAGATGTAGATTTGAACTTGGACCAGACACAACAAAATCTTGATACCTCGGTTGATAGGATTGAGGCCAAGGAATCTGAGTACTATCAGTTTCCACCACCTACATAGGTATAAATCAGATTATATACATGTATTTTTAATGTTACAATTAAACTTAAATTTATTTTCAAAATTTCAATCAATTGAAATTTACATGCACATGCAGGTATATATATGATATATTTTTTTTCTACCAGGATATGCCTCTTGTTACTCCTTCTTTTGGTACTGATCGTGTATTTCATTGGGACTCACTTGATGAAGACATCGGTAGTGGAAAGGTGAGTTTTTAATTTATTATCTGTGTTCCACACACTTTATAACATGTTTTCTTGTACAATGTTTATATATTTTAATTTATATATCTCTTTCTTTGTAGGGATCTTCACATCCTTCATAGCATAATAGTCACTCTGGGTGTGACCGCTTAGTGAGGAGTCAACATGATGAGTCATAGGCACATTCATATTTGATTAGAGACATATTTCATATTATATATATATATATATATATATATATATATATATATATATATATATATATATATATATATATATATATATATATATATATATATATATATATATATATATATATATATATATATATATATATATATATATATATATATATATATATATATATATATTCACATGTGTTTGATGAACTATATTTCATTTCTAGACTCTACATGACCGATTGATGTGTTTGATGTTATATTTCATTTCTAGACAAGCTTTTGATAGAATGTTTGACACATGATTGATTCATATGTTTCATATTTACAGTATTTGATCTACACACATGATTGATGTTTCATGCATGTTATATATATACTTTCACTCTAGATATGTGTGCATGTGTGATGAACTTGTAAATTTTCAATACTTTCAATAGATTACATACACATACATACATGTTTAATTTAAATTTGATGAACTTGATTTCAATAGATTACATACATGAATGATGTTTGAATTAAATATATTACATACATGAATGATGTTTGATTTTACACATGTTTATTTAATGAAAGTTATGAATGATGTAAATTTGACACATGTGAGAGCTTTATAATTGAGGTCCCTAGATGTTTCATTGAATCTTACTTATATATTTAAATTTACATTCGATAATAGTTGTGCATGTACTTTTAATTTAATGTTGTTGTACTTGAAGTAGATTTTATATTTAAAACATGCACGTCCTAATGTAACACATGCAAATTCAATACATACACACATTCATATTCCAAAGTTAGAGTACTTCATATTTAGGTAGATAATTAATATATCATATCCACTTGTAAGACATAAATTTGAGATCTATATATATTCTTAATTTTTAATTTAATTCAAGCTCCATTCACTATGGGCACCAGTAGGAAAGAATGGAGCTAAGAAAACCTCTAGTCTCACCCATGAAAAATTTAGTTCAAATCATATTTCATGCGTGATTTAGTCCACATCAAGTGGTTCATCTCTCTCTCAAATAACATTTAATATTCTCTCATGGTCATTAGTATCAAGTCTCCACTTATGAATGTCCCATCATAGGAACAAGAGATAGGACAGTGGCAATTACAAGATGACTATACTGATAAACCTTATTGTTAGGTTGATAATCAATAAAATGAATCCCATGTTTAAGTATTTTGGTTTTCTTCAAATATGTTCCTTGCACGACAACTGAACCTGCACAATGTGTTCCTCAATGTTAAATATATAGATACATGATAAATACTAACCATATAAACAAACTTAAATACAGTACTAGAACCTGTGGGAAACATAATTCCATCACTTGTTTCATTCTGTGTTAGCTTCATCCTCTCCTTCCAGCAACGTAATAAATAGTAACTAACACCTTCCACATTTCCAGGCTCTGCTACTACTGCAAAAATATGTCCTGCATTTAAAGTGAACTTTTAATTTTAGGAACTTGTAAATATAAATTAAACAAACTTTATTTAAATGAATTGAGTTTATGAATCCTTTTTAAAAACATGTACATAAACACACACGTACCAATTTTGATCAAACCCAAAATATGGTCATAATCTGTAGAAATCAATGGAATATCGTCAAAGCTTTCATCCTGAACATCATTTGTGTTTGTAACATCTAGTGGAACGAAATTCCATTCACTAACATATCCACATTTTTGGTTGATACATTCATCATAGTTTTCAAAAATGCAGTCATAAAAAAAGCATGAATAATCTCTAGTGTACAATGACCACACATTACTATCTGTACTCATAACTGAATGTAGGGATCTTGTTTTTTCTACTCTCTTGCATCCATGGATTGATCTTTTGTCAACACCTGAACAATAGAGAGGTCACATGTAAAAATTAAAGACATATATATTATAAGTTAACTCAAACAATGATCAATAAATTTAAACTTAGTACCTATTATCTCCCAGAATACTCGAAAGGGTATGACTCGATCTGATCATGATGATGTGTTATCACAATTTGGCACCATAAAATATATCTTGCACCACTCAACTACATCATGAGCATTATTTATACGATATCCTTGATAGTCCAGTTGATACTTTCTTAAAGCACGTTTAATACGAGCTCCCGCACCATCATGCTCTCCCTTTCCATGTCCACTCTCAAAGAAACTCCAAATATGTGGTATCTTTTGGTATCGATGATATCTACATAGTGCGTAAAATGGCCTTGCTGATTTAAATTGTGCCACACATCCATCTGACCAAACAAAATGCTTTTCAATTTTGATGCCTTTGTTTTCCAAATATCCAAAAAATGTCTTAAAGCAATGCTTGACAAAATGTATGTCATGCTCTTTATCATCACTAATGTAAAAGTGATATTCTTTCTTTATGAATCGTACTTCATATGTACTTTCAATGCCATCCAAATCTAATTGTGCATGTCGATAAGACACATGTACCATGATAGTCACCTGCTCTGTATAGTAGTATTCTAGTTGAAGTTGTTTTTGAGATACAAAGGAGTAGTTCTCTACAAAATCAACAACCAATAAAATCGTTCCAACTAGAAAAGATTCTTTTTGTATTTGGAATTGTTCTACCTACCATTTAGCAAAAAAAACATGTCTTATGTATGGTTGGATCAATTTACGAAAATTCTCCATAAATGTTGCAACAGGGATCTCATCTTCTACATATTCCAACCTTGTTGATTCTTTCCCAACTTTTGTTTCAGACTTTATGTACTTGTATCTCTTACATTTTATCATCCTCACCATGTCAGTATCTTCAAGTCTCAAAGGAAATTTAGCCAAATCCCTACATGTTTGACAAGGTCCTCTTATGCAATCTATTTCAAGTATTTCATGATCAATTGATTTGTTCTGATTACTGGAAAAATAGGTTTTGAAGGGTCTCAAAACCCGTTACAGCTTAAGTTTCAATAGATCGAAAATATAAAGCATAGATAACAAAAAATACCAACAATAATGAACTACCCAAACTAGGGCCACCAAAGCTAGCAAAATAGCAAAAGACTAGCCAAATAGACAGCAAAGACAACAAAAAAACCAGATGATCAATTGATTTGTTACATAAGATTGATGTTATGAATTGACTTGGACGTTTAGGAAAATCATTTTGAGAACCACCACTTTCTTCTATCATCTTTCTAAACCCTTGGTAGTAGAGATCAAATTCAATGTGATATCGACAACAACTTTCAAAAGATTTATTTATCTTTACAAAAAATAGCTTTAATCTTTCAAACATTGTTTGTCCAATCTTAATGTCAGGATTTGAGTTACAAAATGAGAGATACAATTCATGTTGTGTGGTGTCCAGCCAATGTTTTGTGTGCTGGAAATATTCCTTAGGTCTAGTCCTCTTCTTGATAACGTCTCTTGTACTTGGTGAAGGACGAGTATGATCAGTCCAAAATGATGTAACTAAGTTCCTAATTATTTCATTAATTCTATCAGACCGAGGAGCTCTACACATTAGTGCCCAATTACCTTCGAATGTAGTATCATCCAAATTGATTCTTCTTTTCAAATAGTGTGTCATTGTCTTCCTACTGTACCCGATCTGAGATGAAAGTGAAGAAATTTGTCTTCTTTGGGACATGTTTTTATTTAAAATAGATGTCAGTATCACTCTTCTTGAAATGGACCTATCTGTAGATCTAGTTTTTTTCCCAATGCAATGTAAAACTTCCTTAACACTGTCAACAATATTTTTTTGTATGTTACTTGATTTTAACTTTTTCAAACTAGCATCTACACCCAATAATTTGAATGGCTCTTTTAACTCATCTTTAAGAAGTGTAATTGATAACAGTTGAGTTTTTTCAAGTGTACCAAGATTCTCAAATTGTTTCATTATTTTCTTAGACTTTTTATTCAATGCCCTCTTCGTAATATTTATGGGTTGTTTAGCATAATCTCTCAATTTTTCCACATCCATTTCAATTAAATGATCTATATGCTTTTATGATTAATTTTTCTCTTCAACTGTTGGAGTAGACTATCATTCACATATGTTTCTTGCACTTCCACTGCAAATAAAATAAAATAAAAAATCTTAATATCTCATCTTAAGGGGACCTTCATGAAATATGTATTTACAAGCACTTGAACATGGTCTACCTATAATAATTTATACATTAATGAGAGAAACACGTACTTGTTTGACCTTGGGTTGAATCAACTTGGGATGCCCCTTGTCCAACATTTTCATCATCAAAGGCTGCATGTACAAAACAAAAACAATAACTTATTCTTAGGGGAAAGACCCAAAATGTATATTCACCAATAAGAGACTAAATTGAGACAGTGACAAAATCGAGAGAGTCAATGAGAGAAAGAGAGAGATGTGTACTTATTTGATATTCTGAGACTTGTGCTTGTTGAGCTTGTGATAACCCTTCTCCAACTTTTGAAGGTTGGGCTTGTTGAGCTTGTGATGACCCTTCTCCAACTTTTGAAGGTTGGGCTTGTTGAGCTTGTGATGACCCTTCTCCAACTTCTGAAAGTTGGGTTTGTTGAGCTTGTGATGACCCTTCTCCAACTTCTGAAGGTTGAATAGCTTGTTCAACTTGTGATTCTTGAGCATTTCCTACACATGTACATGAAGTATAAATTGGTCATAATTGAGTCTAGTTGGCCCTAATTGAGTCAAGTTGGTCCATATGAGGTCCTAATTGGTCCTAATTGAGTCTAATAGGTCATGTTAGGTCCTATTTGGTCCATATTAGGTCCTAATTGGTCCTAATTGAGTATAATTAGATCTAATACGTCATAATTGAATCTAATAGGTCCTAATTAGGTCCTAATTAGTCATAATTGTGTCTAGTTGGTCCTAATTGAGTCTAGTTGGTCCATATTAGGTCCTAATTGGTCCTAATTGAGTATAATTAGATCTAATAGGTCATAATTGAATCTAATAGGTCCTAATTGGTCATAATTGTGTCTAATTGGTCCTAATTGAGTCTAGTTGGTCATAATTGTGTCTAGTTGGTCCTAATTGGTCCTAATTGAGTCTAATTATTCCTAATTGAGTTTAGTAGGTCATGTTAGGTCCTAATTGGTCCATATTAGGTCCTAATTGGTCCTAATTGAGTCTAATTGGTCTTAATTGAGTCTAATAGGTCATATTAGGTCCTAATTGGTCCTAATTGAGTATAATTGGATCTAATAGGTCATAATTGAATCTAATAGGTCCTAATTAGGTCCTAATTGTTCCTAATTGATCATAATTGAGTCTAGTTGACCTCCTAATTGAGTCTAGTTGGTCCATATTGGGTCCTAACTAGTCCTAATTAAGTCTAATTAGTCCTAATTGAGTCTAATTAGTCCTAATTGAGTCTAATAGGTCATGTTAGATCCTAATTGGTCCCAATTGAGTCTAATTGGTCCTAATTGAGTCTAATAGGTCATATTAGGTCCTAATTGAGTTTAGTAGGTCATGTTAGGTCCTAACTAGTCCTAATTGAGTCTAATTGGTTCTAATTAGTCCTAATAGGTCCTAATTAGTCCTAATAGGTCCTAGTTAGTCCTAATAGGTCCTATTAGGTCCTAATTAGTCCTAATTGTGTCTAGTTGGTCCTAATTGAGTCTAGTTGGTCCATATTGGTCCTAATTGAGTCTAATTAGTCCTAATTGAGTCTAATAGGTCATGTTAGGTCCTAATTGGTCCTAATTGAGTATAATTAGATCTAATAGGTCATAATTGAATCTAATAGGTCCTAATTAGGTCCTAATTGGTCATAATTATGTCTAGTTGGTCCTAATTGGTCCTAATTGAATATAATTAGATCTAATAGGTCATAATTGAATCTAATAGGTCCTAATTAGGTCCTAATTGGTCATAATTGTGTCTAGTTGGTCCTAATTGAGTCTAGTTGGTCATAATTATGTCTAGTTGGTCCTAATTAGTCCTAATTGAGTTTAGTAGGTCATGTTAGGTCCTAATTGGTCCATATTAGGTCCTAATTGGTCCTAATTAAGTCTAATTGGTCCTAATTGAGTCTAATAGGTCTTAATTGGTCCTAATTGGTCCATATTAGGTCCTAATTGGTCCTAATTGAGTATAATTAGGTCTAATAGGTCATAATTGAATCTAATAGACCTCCTAATTAGGTCCTAATTATTCCCAATTGGTCATAATTGAGTCTAGTTGACCTCCTAATTGAGTCTAGTTGGTCCATATTGGTTCTAATTGAGTCTAGTTGGTCATAATTGTGTCTAGTTGGTCCTAATTGGTCCTAATTGAGTCTAATTAGTCCTAATTGAGTTTAGTAGGTCATGTTAGGTCCTAATTGGTCCATATTAGGTCCTAATTAGTCCTAATTGAGTCTAATTGGTCCTAATTGAGTCTAATAGGTCATATTAGGTCCTAATTGGTCCTAATTGAGTATAATTGGATCTAATAGGTCATAATTGAATCTAATAGGTCCTAATTAGGTCCTAATTATTCCTAATTAGTCATAATTGAGTTTAGTTGACCTCCTAATTGAGACTAGTTGGTCCATATTAGGTCCTAACCAGTCCTAATTAAGTCTAATTAGTCCTAATTGAGTCTAATAGGTCATGTTAGGTCCTAATTGGTCCATATTAGTTCCTAATTGGTCCCAATTGAGTCTAATTGGTCCTAATTGAGTCTAATAGGTCATATTAGGTCCTAATTGAGTTTAGTAGGTCATGTTAGGTCCTAACTGGTCCAAATTGAGTCTAATTGGTTCTAATTAGTCCTAATAGGTCCTAATTAGTCCTAATTAGGTTCTAATAGGTCCTAATAGGTCCTAATTAGTCCTAATAGGTCCTATTGGGTCCTAATTGGTCCTAATAGGTCCTATTAGGTCCTAATTAGTCCTAATAGGTCCTATTAGGTCCTAATTAGTCCTAATAGGTCCTATTAGGTAGTATTTGGTTCTAATTAGTTCTAATTGGTCCTAATTGGGTATAATTGGTCATAATTGAGTCTAATTAGGTACTCATTTATTATAATTGAGTCTAATTGGGTTTTAATAGTTCATAATTGGTTCTAATTGAGTCTAATTAGGTGCTAATTGGTTCTCATTGATTCTAATTGGGTCCTAATAGTCCTAGAATAGGTCCTAATTAGTCCTAATAAGTCCTATTAGTCCAAATAGGTCTACAATTAGGTCTAGTTAAGTCTAATAGACCTATACAATATCACATTTACATGAACATTAAAACAAGTCTTGATCATCAACTTAAAATATCTATCTAGAGACATCTTAGACATACCTTGATTCCAACGATGATATCTTTTTCGTGATTCTTCACATAGTCTTTGTTCAGTCTCTTCTGAATAATGTCGTGTACTTTTGTTTAGCCTTCTCTTTTTATTTCCCATCACAACTTAGAAAATTATTCCATGCCAAAATGTCTTCCTTCTCCTAAATGTGAATTATTTTATAGCTTTCGGATTTATGAAATGAAAAAAATATACATTTATTTATACCTAATTCTTATTAACTGGAAATGCCACCAAAAAGGCCGACATAGGTTTCTATTGAAAGTCAAACTTGACTTTCGATCGAAAGTATCTTATTATTGACTAAATTTTGCATTTTTGGGAAAAGTACTTTCGATCGAAAGTACTTACTTTCGAATCGAAAGTGCCTAAAATGGGACATGGTTTCAAGTTTTCAAGAAATTTTTAGAATTTCATGGCTTCGGGCCTCAAGCACGTTGATCAAATGGATGAATAAGAAGACGTCCTTTTGCATACAACAAGTACTCAGAACTAGCTTTCTAACGATTATATATTTGACTATTTTTAAATTTATTATGTGTATGGTTTTTGACGTTAAATGAATGTAGGTTTTTTATCAAATATAAACCTCTGAGTTTGACGTTCAATGAAAAATAGTAAAAAAAGGAAATTTTTTTTTGAAAAATAATAGTGCCCTCTGTATTCGAGTCTACTTTCTATTAAAAAATAAAATTGAAATTCAATAAATACATAATAAGTTATAAGCTATGTAGTCAAGGTAGGTCAAAATTTTGGTTTAGTCAACTTCAAACGTTAATAAAATATGCAATAATAGTGATAATGTCATCAAACCAATTGCATGCCCTCTGTATGGATGTTACAAAACTAAATTCGAAAGAATTGCATCCATATCTATTTTACAAAAAAAGTTATGCTCTATGAAAACAGTGTTAATATTTGAAAATATCTTTTCAACACCATACAAGTTTTCGTGGGAGAAAGAAAAAAGTATTCAAATTTTTTTTAAATATATATATATATATATATATATATATATATATATATATATATATATATATTTAGAATCTAGACAGAAAATCTTAAAAGACTCTAATTTACTTCATCCTCCGATTTCGAGCAGTTCAATGACAATATGCATCTGAATCTGAAATTTTTTCTCAAAAAGTAGAGTTTAGTGTCCGTTCATGCAAAAAAGTGTAACCCACTATTGTGGGTTCACCCTACCATGCACGAGCTTTGAGATATGACCCCGCAAAGATCACTAATTTCATACTAAAGGGACCTTGAGGGACACTTTGGCCCAGAGTTGTCGGCGGGGATCGAATGACTATGTGTGTCAAATGAGGTTGCCACTAGCATTTACCCGACCATTCTGAGCTGTTGGAACAAACGGTTCCATGCAACGACTTCAGCTCAGTGTTGGACCTTGAGGGATAGTTTGACTCAAATTTTAGTCTAAGACCAGTGAATTAAAATATTTGCATAAAATGTGATAGTTGGAAAGGAAATGAGATAGTGCATCCTTGTATTGAGTTGGTTCCTTAAGGCTCTTCCATGGCCTTCCAAGTATTATGTGCCTACTAGGTCATTGGCATAACAACATAAAGTTTTTTTATTAATAATGAGAAATATTTTTACAACTCAACTCAATAGGAGCACTGGAGAAAAGAGATGAGAAGAAAAAACCTTCCGGTATTGCCCCAAAAAATAGAAGAGAAATGTTGTCATTAAATCTTACAAACTTCCTGTTATACATATGGGGTAATGCATGAGAAATTTACAGTCCACCCAATTTATAGTGCTATATAAATTTGACATGTTACAATATTTTCTATCTCCATTTAGTCCAATGAACCAATTGGATCTGCCCTACCCTTGATTGTCTCAAGTATTGCCTCATGGTCTAACTCACAAACCTTCCAAAGAGTTTTATTATGCGGTCTTCCCCCATATCTGATCAAGTGGACATTTGATGCAATGCCAAGGTTTGAATAATGAAGAATCTTTATGTGTCTCTCCCAATCCTTGAACAACCACAACCTAGGGTTCTTCATAGCATACCGTCCAAGCCATGTACCAGTTACAACCACTACTCCTATAGGGTATTCTAATTCTTCACCATCGATAACTAAGTGATCCAATTTCTTTTTTGCCTCAACACATTGACACAAATAATAATATGTCCCTTCTTCAGTGTCTTCAGGTGCAATAACAACAAAAACATGGCCTGTAATGATATAAACATAATGAGGACATTAGTTTATTGAATATTTATGATAAAGTACTAAATTTGAGATTATTTGTATGTGGAAAATTTTACCTGGTTGTACTAGATCATATAAGTGATCAAAGTCAATGAATGATTCTAATTCTGTCAATTGTAGTGATTCATGGGGATGATAGGAGGAAAGTAGACTCAAAATACATGTATACCATTTGTCAACCCATTCCTTTGACTCGCACCCATCCCAATCTTCATCTACACATGATGAACAAAAGCATGCCATATGTCATGTGTGGATACTCCATGAACTTGCATTACAACTTCTAAAAGAGTGTAGCTCACTCGATCTTGTCAATGTACAAAAATCTTCATATGGTGTAATGTTAGTTTCATCCATCAACCAAACAAATCTACAAACCGTAGACTCACCTTCATTACCTCGACCCATTGTAGCATTACACCACTAGACAATACATCCCGCATCTGACAATGTTTCTTTCTTTTTGTACTTTAATTCTTCACGTTCTAAGGCTCTTTTAATACATGCACCTATGCCATCATGCTCTCCCTTTCCATGACTGGCCTTTGTGAAATTTCACATATATTGAATTCCAGTAATCTTATGCATCCTACACAACCAATAAAACATCCAAGAATTCTTGAATTGTGATGCACAATTATCTGACCATATGATATGTCAATGATATTTTTGCCCCTGTTTGCCAAATGACCATAAAATAGTTGAAAGAAACCATGTACAAACTCTATAGAATTTGAGCAATCATCGCTGATATAAAAATGATACTCCCTCAATATCTTCCTATTCTGCTCTATATTGTCTGTTGCATGCATGAATGCTATATGAACAAATATAGCAACCTGTTGAGAGCTATAATACTTTTCTTGCACCTCATTTTGTGGTTGTAGTGTGTAGTTCTCTGCAAAGTCCACAACTAAAACAATGGTATCAAATGGGAATGTGTCCTTGCACAACTTGAATTGCATATCCAACCATCGTGCTCTATGTGTATGCCTTGCATACTCATAAATAATTTTTTTACAAAAAATGTCCATGAACTGATACACTGGAATTTTTTCAATTAATAAATCACATCTTTTAGCCTCTTTTCAATCTTTTAGATTGTATTTCACAGTCTTATATTTTTCAAATTCCACTATTTCATTACCTATTGCATGCGTACTCTCCATATGTTAACAAATTGGAAAATGTCACAAACCTCTGCAATCTATGCATGTACCATTCAAGCATGAGAGCTTGTAAAATTGTTGACCATCCACTCTTTCACATAAAATGGTAGATATTAATTCCCTTGAAGATCTAGGTGGGATATTTATGTTACAATCCTGCAAAACATTGTTAGAGTGCAAATCTAGACATATATTCCTATAAACTTCAAAATGGTTAGAAAATTCAATATGTAACCTACAACAACAAGTTGTGCATGTGTGATTTATCTTCACATAAAAAGATTTACACATTTCAAAATATCTCTAACTAATTTTAATTTGAGGACACATATGCATAAATTTTGCAAAGAATTAAAAAAATGTTTTGGATGTGGAACACGAATTCGACCACCAATCCTCCTTCTTACAACATCTCTTTGATTAGGAGATAGCCGTGTATTATTCTTCCAAAATTATTCAATCAAGGATTTCAAAGCTTCAACAATTGCTTTATCTTTTCATGGTAGGGTATGTGTAGGATCATGGTATGCCAAAAAGTGGTGATGTGAAAAAGAAGTCCTGATTGATAGACTCTTTGAAAAAAAACTATAACTTTCAAACAATATAACATTTTTGAAATCTGAAATATACATCACCTTGTATGCTTCACCTAATATAATAATAATAATAAATTATTTCAATTTGATGAAGTTTAGACTAAGTTAAGGTGGTCAGACATGAGAGTTTTTATATTCAGGAAAATTTGTAGCAGAAAAATCATAATTAATTATTTACATTGAAAAAAATTAAAAAAAATATACATCACATCTGGACATGAGTCTACCACTTTAATCTAGAATCTTATAAAAAATTATTATCATTTGATTTTGTTTAATGTGGTCTGACATACACCTACTTGTTATCTTTCTTGTCCTGATTGATAGACTTATTGAAAAATAGCTATAACTTTCAATCGGTATAACATTTTTGAAATCCAAAACATGTGTCACATTCTATGATTTTTTTACTACAAGAAAAATATTAAAAAAATTCAATTTGATAAAGTTTAGACTAAGTTAACATGGTCAAACACGAGAGTTTTTGTATTCTAGAAAAGTTGTAGAGAAAAAATCATAATTAATTATTTACTTGAAAATAAATTACAAAAAAATATGTGTCACATCTGGACATGAGTCTACTACTTATATCTAGAATCTTATAAAAAAAAATTATCATTTGACTGTGTTTAAGATGGTCAGACATACACCTACTTCTTATTTTTTCTTGAAATTTTCGTACTACTACATTGAAATTTGAAATTTTTCACATATAGGATAATTGTTTTTCAAAAAAGGCCTAATATCTTAGAAACTAAATTTAATTTTCTACATATTCCCTTCTTACATATTTTTGATATAATATTTATAACTTGTTCAATTTTTTATGTCAACTTGCCTAAATGTGATTTTTTGAATTTTCATTGCCACTTAAGGGCCTAGTTTGGCATACCATGATCCTACACATACCTGGTAGTCTACAGGAAAATGCCCATAACTCATTTCTATTTGGATCTTCCACTCTTTGACACCTTCCCAGGGCTCTCGTTAGAGACTTTCTACTTATTTTCAATGTTTTTCTTGTCTTTCTAGTGAGTTGAGATTTCTTCATTTGAGTGCTTACTATCGTTGATGTAAGTACACGTTGTGTGACATTACCATCTTTTGTGCATGATGTAGAACCCACACTCTCATATTCAGTCATTAGATTCTTTACAATTGATTTTTCACTTGACCCATCCATCATTCTTCGTCGAAGAATCTTCATGATGGGCCTAAATTTCAGATTTCTCATCATTTCAACAAATAGTTGACATCTTCCTGTCATGTTTAAATTGTCAAAAAATGATCTCCAAATACGATTAGCATTTATTTGACAAGTATGCTTGGGAATCTTGTCAAGCATTGCTTGCAAAATGTTAGTATCAATATCAATCAAATATTTTGGCTTTCTATAAATAATTCTAGGAGCATCAAAAACATTATGTGCGAATTGTGTACCATCTTGAGTGCCTTCAACATGAGATGATGTTGTGCCTACACCTTGGGATGTAGACAATGGTGTGTCTTCAACATGATACAAGGGGGTACATACACCTTGGGATGTAGACAATGGTGTGCCCACACCTTCAGAAGTAGACAATGGTGTTCCTTCAACATGATACATTGGTGTGCCTCCAACATTGGATGATGATGTTTCTTCAACTTGGGAACTCATAGATGATGTGCCTACATCTTCATAATTCAATTTTCTTGTTGCACGTAAGTTTCACATTCATTGTATTTTTGTTTCCAATTCCAATTCTCTCTTACTTTGTATTGATGTTTCATGTTCCTCATCCAAAGAAAAATCTTCTTCTATGCTATCTAATTTTTTTTGTTCACGAAGCTGTCTCATGCTTTCCCTTTTCTTCTCTTTGTCTCTTCCATGCTCTTCCGGTGTTAAATTATTTACTCATTTCCTTGGCATGATGATGATTTCTACATATGAATTGATTACAATTTTAAAAAATATAATATAATTGTAAAACAATAAGTCAAATTACAATATAAACCTCTTACAATATGATAAATTATAATATAAATTTATTACAATTATATCAAATTATGTATAGAACAAGTCTATATCATACCAATTATAAACCAAAACACTCTTTATTCACATTTGACATGTAAAAAAATAAAAAAACATACCTCAATCGATAAATTTTGGTGATAATGATTGACTTTTACAATTCGATGTTGATTTTTAAACAAAAAAGATGGTGCAAATTGATAGAATATTCTTCTTTGTCACTATCAACACCATGAAAAGTGAATACTTGTCGGATAACACACAGAACTTAGATAAAATATAGAAAAACTGGGCCTCTTTCACGAGATCCTTGGAAAAGAAGACCTTTATTTGAGTTTTTCATAGCGCGAGTGCGTTATAGCACGTGCGCCCTATGCAAAACTAAAAAGTGTTATGCAAAATCTTGAATAGGGCATGCATCCTATAGTGCGTGTGTGCTATAGGGCATGTGCGCTATAGGGCGCGCACCCTATGTAAAACAAGAAAAAGGGAGAGAGAGAGGGAGAGAGTGGGAGACAAGGGGAAGGAGAGAGAGAGAGAGAGAGAGAGAAGGAAGGAAGGTGGGAGAGAGCATATGTGTGAGAGAGAGAGAGGCGGTGAAAGAGGGTAATAAGGGAATATATATATATATATATATATATATATAGAGAGAGAGAGAGAGAGAGAGAGAGGGTGAAAGAGGGTAATAAGGGAATATATATATATATATATATATATATATATATATATATATATATATATACAGAGAGAGAGAGAGAGGGTAGGAAGGTGGGAGAGAGCATATGTGTGTGTGAGAGAGAGAGGGGGGGTGAAAGATGGTAAGAAGGGAAAATATAGAGGATAGGAAGGTTTAGAGAGAGAGAGAGTATGGAGGAGGGAGAGAGAGAGAGAGTCTCTCTCTCTCTCTCTCTCTCTCTCTCTCTCTCTCTCTCTCTCTCTCTCTCTCTCTCTCTCTCTCTCCCCCTCTCACTCTGACTATTTCTCTGAACTATTTAAATCTATCTTAAATAGGGTGCACGCCCTATAGGGTGAGCACACTCTTGAAATCTATGACTTTCATAGGGTGTGAGCCCTATGAAAGTCATAGATTTCAATAGTGCACTTGCCGTATCAAAGTCATAGATTTCAATAGTGCACTCGCCCTATGAAAGTCATAGATTTCAATAGTGCACTCACCATATAGGGCACACAGGCTTTGTAAGGCATTAAAATTTACCAATCCTAAGGATTTGATTTGCCTTGGATATCCAACCCAAAGACTTGAATGATTGAAATAGGGCTGAGACATGTTTTCCAGCAGACATACAAAAAAATGACATATTTTTTTTATGTGCTCCTCATTAGGTTTACTTATATCTCAAGAACGGAAAAATCAGACGACGTGATATTGCAGATCTCTCTATTAGCTATCTAAGCATATAATTTATTTTAAATTATGATTATGTTAAGTTTTTCAACTCTAATTTCTTTTGTGTGTCTGTCCATTTTTTGTAAAAAACCCAACATGTAGTATTTTGGACATAGATTTTGGCTCGTTCATCAAATTTTGCAACAAGTTAAATTTTTAGAAACTAGACTCCATTCTACACACTTTTAAAAAAAGAAAATTTGATTTTCGATTAGTTTTAAATGATTTCTAGGGGGAGCACACAAAAATTTCATGTTTTCAGGATGTGTGCACTTCGTAAATTCATCAAAAATTATACATTCATAAAAAAATTACCAAAAAATTATAGGATAAACTACGTGGTGTTAGCTAACTTCTCACTGGAGCGATTAAAATTTTTTTTAAAAAAAAGTTAACATTTAGGGGGACCACACCAAACGATATGTTATGTTTTTTTCACAAAAAATAGGACCACTTTTTGTGCTCTCCCTTTTTGAGGGGCTTAATCTGCACCATTTTCAAAATAAGTTAGTATTTTAGGAACTAGATTCAGAGTATTATAACTCTTGTTTTTGTCGCATCTTAAAATTTTGAGTCTATCTTCAATTTCTTGTTGAAGTTTAGAGTTTTCTGATTTCAGGAAAAAAGTGGCATCTTATACCCCTTTTTTGGTCCCCCATCTTTGTGCACTTACCCTATGTCATCATATGATTAGTTGTTTTTTCTGATGTGACTTGTAAAAATGGATTTTTTTCTCCACTTTATAGGTACAACTATTGCAGCTACTAGTGCTTAACATTACAAGTACTAGATAAAACTCTAATAAAAAGAGCCCTTTTTGTACAAAACCATAATAAATATTGATGTGTGCCAGAAATTGGGTTTTCTTTGCATGAATAATAATTGCAATACACATGCCACTTGGGAAGATGACTTCTCCCCTACTTATTGTTTCTTCTCTACATTATCATCTTGTTACACCATGAAAAGAGTTCTCACCTTTTTTTCCATCAAGAAGACATTTTTCTTTGCTTCTAAGTTCATACTACCGATAGAGTGTTTATCTCTGAGGTAATTTCAAATATTTTACTATTTCATTATCCCATAACACTAGAATTTTACATGGAAAACCCACAGTAGGAAAAGCCACAATGATTAATATCTTTCACTATATTACTAATGCATGTTGAACCTTTGTAAAACTAAGCTAACATGCTTATTCTAACCTGGTCATAGATCTATGTTCACTTTATCACTTCTAATTTCCATCCCGAGAAAATGTTTATTTGCACTATGATCTTTAATTTTAGATGGAGCACCGAGCTAAGACTTAAGTTCTATAAGATCATAACTTTCCATTTACTAATATATAACATATCATCAACATATAATGCAATGTCCAAGGTATGATCACCATTAGGTTTATAATAAATCAATGATTTGATTTAGAAATCTCAAATCCCATACTCAACACATATGTATCAAAATTTTGGCACCACAACCTAAGACTCTAGTTGAGGCCATACAAAGATTTATTCAATTTTGAAAAAAAAATACTTTTACCTTCTACCATGTAATGCTTTGGTTGTTTGTGTACCATCCTAAAAAGTTAGCACCTATGATTGGATGCTTTAGTAGGACCTATTAGACCCCATTTTGGTGATTTCAAAGTCCAAATGCCTATTATGTTTGATCTTGAAAACTTGTTATTATTTCACCCGCATCTTTTCACCTATCTTGACACCTTACCCAAATTATGGCCCATTGTCCAGAATACATAATGCCAATGGTGTTCTATCCTTGGGAATTAGGGCCCAAATTTAGCTTGAGGCCCTATGTCAAGGTATTAGTGAGAAATATGATCTTGAGGTTGGTCTAGATTCTTTTTGAATCCCAAAATGATGGATTGAGTATAAAAACACCTTACCCCTCTCTATTTTGTATATCAAAACTATACTCAAGCATTCATAATCAATTTTTTAAATAATCAAGAGAAATTGAGTAATTGGATTCAAGATTTTAAGACAAGTATCCAAGATTAAGTTTTTCCAAGTCTCTAATTATTCAAGATCATTCAAGTGAAAGGATGTTGTATCTAATTGAAGCATGTCAGGGATAACTTTAAGAAACCCCCTTTTTGGAAAATGTGTAAAATCCTGGCGAATCATACATTATTTTAGGGGGGAATTTATTTTAATGCAGGCAAAAATTTTTCAAATCCATGATTTTTCATAGTTTGTAGTGGCAATTTTTTCCGTGTCAAATGAAAATTTCATAAATTGTTGGCGAATAATTTTCTTTTGAAGTAAAAAATAATAATATATGAGGCAAATAATTTTATTTTGAAGTAAAAAATTATAATATTTGAGGCGGATAATTTTCTTCATAAGAAAATTATAATATATGAGACGAATGATATTCTTTTGAAGGGTAAAAAATTTATTGTATTGGTGAATTTTATGTACCGTTTGAAAATTTATTTATTTTATTGGCTAATCGTTTATTAATTATGGAAACAAAAATATTTTATTGGCGATTTCCAAGATCAATGGCTGAAGTTTAATTTCGGCCCCAATTTCTTGAAGGAAATAGAGTTGTCGAGGAAGTCACCAGAAGGTTGACACGTATCAAATAAGGGTAACTTGTCTGCAGACTACAGTGTACACGTGTTGGTATGGATAATCACAATCCTATTACTATAGTGCAACTTGTAACATCTTAATTAGGTAAGAAATAAATGCCTTGTCAGTGATAAGAAACATTCTTTAGCTGTCATGCAACACTTCCAAATTTGTATAGACAATCTAACCGATTTCTGACAGTTCTGCTTAAAAGGCAAAGATTTTACTGCCAGATATGAAAGATTAAGGACAAAATTTTAATTTCTCACATGCATGCATTTAGGGGAAAGATTTACATGAAAGATTTAGAGGCATATTAAGGACAATGAATTTAATACCATTAAAGAAAGAACAATTTATTGCCAAGTAACGATCAAGGATTCAAGGGCTATTTATAGACGATCTAGCTTCATTATTTATCGATTCATCTTTGCTAGATAATTTGTTTGTTTATGGTCTGTAGACTACACTCTGCAAATAATTTTTTTTAATGTTTTTTGAAGTTTTACTATTTTAGATGGACACTCCAATTAGGCTAAGATGCACATTTGAGGAGACCCAGAAGGCCATTCTGGGTTCCTTTTCTGATGAAACTTTAGAATCTATTTGTAAGGAGGGTGGGCCTCTCGTAATAGAGGCTATGAAAATGGTGTTGGTCTGAGAGTTTTTGAACAATGAAGATAGGCACCGGGTCAACACGGACATTATGTCCCATTTTTTGGCATCTCTTCTTGACCTCAGAGGAGAGAAGGTGGACATGTTAATGCTGCTAAGGAGGATTTTTAAAGAATAATACCTGGGCAAAAACATTAATGCTATTGTGTTCAAAGAAATAGGGGTGGGGATCCCTCAGGAAAGTGAAATACCCAAGCTTCTCCTCCCAGGCTAGAATGTGGCCATGCAACCTTTTCTGTTGGGCCTGACTATTGGGCAGTTGAAGCGCCATAGGAAATGGTCGTTGATTACCAAGGATTTTCTTCATAAGTGGTTTATGCTTGATGAAGAGGAGGCTCAGGTGGGGCAATACGGGTGGCTCGATGAATTCTCACAATTAATCCTCTCTGCAGAATTCTACTTAGATGGAGCCGAAGGGCAAAATCAGTAGTGGACTAATAGTGGTTTTTTTTGATAAAAAACATACCTCATTTTTTGGGTTTTTTTGTTTATAGTATAATAGTAGGTTTCTATTTGTAGTATTGTACTGGAAGTGGACAATGTAATTATAATTTTATGAAAAAGTACAATGAAAATTTCGCAAGCTTTAGTTCATTTCAATTTGTGTTTTATGGGTACAAAAAATAGTTTTTAGACTTCTTTGTCACTGTGATTGCAATATTTTAATTAGTTGCTTTATCTATGTATTTGACATGTATGATGTAACTTGTAAGTATGTTTCAGTAGAAATAAGGAAATGTTCAAACAATGCAGATGGTATTTCCATTTTTAAATTTCAATATTTAAAATGTATCATAGTTGTACAATGTAGACAGTTGTAGTTAATATGAAAGATTTGCAGAATTTTGAAGGACAAATGAATTAATAAGGTTAGAGAAAGAGTTTATGGTTTTCTAATTATAATGTATGAGAATTATATGTGATTATAATTATCAATGTTAAAGTTATAATCAATAAAAAATATCATTTTAGCATTAAGTATACTATATAATCAATTTGAAGGACAAATAAATTAATAAGGTTAGAGAAAGAATTTATGGTTTTCTAATTATAAGGTATGAGAATTATATGAGATTATAATTATCAACGTTAAAGTTATAATCAATAAAAAATATCATTTTAACTTTAAGTATACTACATAATCAATAAAAAAATATTACTTTAACTGATAACTCATGTTTGGGAGACCTAGCGAGTCAGCAACCACAAAAATGAGAAATCTCGTAATCTCTAAACACTAACTTAAGTAATATTATTAAAAAAATAGTGCATTTAGAATTGTTACTATTCAATTAAATAACTTTAAATTTTAAACGTTATTAACTTATTATCCATTATTAATTAATATCTATAAAGGAAATAATAATAGTATAACGTTTAACAATTTTCATTGCAAATAACTACAGTTGGATGAGCACAAATCGATAATGTACAATGGAATTCAGGATGAAAGGGAAAAGCAACCCCATCTTTTCAAACCCATTCTGGAATCATGAAACATGTCACTAAACATGTTCCACTCACAGTCTCACACGGTGAGTTAATGGGACCCACGGGGCCACCACACCAGCTAACAATGACATAATGACTGTTGGATGATTGTAGATCAACAAACGAAGTTGTATTTTGGGCTGAAAGGAAAAAGAAACCCCATCTTTTCAAACCCATTTTGGAATCATGACACATGTCACTAAACATGTTCCACTTGTAGTCCTGCATGACTTACCAACAATGTCATTTGATGATGATGTGACTCGTCTGATTCATGAGGTGACTCAATCATCAGGTGACAAGGTAAATTAATGGGACCCACAGTGCCACCACACCAGATAGTGACTAACATTGCATTGACATTATGACCGTTGGATGATTGTAGATCAACGACTGAAGTTATATTTTGGACTGAAAGGGAAAAGAAATACAACTTCTTTTCAAACCCATTATGGATTCATGACACGTGTCCACTCACATGGTTAGTGACAAGTGTGACGACTGCAGATTGTACACTTTTTGCGCTTTAAGTTTCCAATCTAATTTTTCATTTATAAGTATAAGTTATTAAGTAGTCTGCAGTATACATTTCTAGGTTAAGGATTGAGGTTCGAGGAAAGCAACAAAGTCTCTCAGCTCTCGAGTCTCTTCCCAGTCACAATCTACAAAAATTGAAACTAAGGGTAATAGATAACTACTAAAATCCTAAACACTTAGGTCCCGCATTTTAAATTCTTCAAATCTCTTGATTTACAACTTTACTGTTTATATTATAGAAAAAAATTATCATGTTACTTGTTAGGGTTTAATTTTGAATCACCCCTATAAATTGTAGGCTTGTAGCCATGTATAAATATTTGAATTTTCCTACAAGTAAATAGTGATACCGGTTTAGGTTACCACTTACCAGCTTACCACGATGGGCAAAAAAAATATCAAGAATAAGACTATGAGTAAAAAGCCAAGTCAGATAATAGAATTCCACAATCTGCTTAAAACACCAGGTTTCACTGATTTATTCCATGATATTTATGATCCTGTTATTCATGTAAATAAGGGAATAATGGAAATTATATTTGCAATTGAAAACAAGTGGAACGATCCAAATAAGGGTTCAAAATTTTCTTCATTTAACCCCAAGGTAAATGCAATGACAAATAAAATTGCATTGTGGAATGCTGGATCGGCACGCATGGCATTAACTTAAGTATTCCCTTGCCCAGAAATTGTCATGGTTTGTGCCAAAAATTATGATGAAAATAGAAAAGCAATTGTGAATAAAAATACTCAGGAGGAAATTTTGTCCATAACCGAGAGTGAATTTTCTAGTCTGTTGAACCTAGGGTTTGAACAACAAAACTCAAACATGCAAATTGACTTGAGAAAGTTGGCAGAGGATTATGAAAAAATAGATGCAACACAGAGAGATTTTTATATCAGAGGAATAGAAAATAGTTCTAGCCTGAGTCTAGATCATATGCCTCCTTATGATTATGAAATTTTTGTGCCATGGGTTCAGGACAGTATTTACTTGCTAGCATTTTGTTTGGGATTGGATAGTAACAAAGAAGTGGGTGCCAACATTCTTGAAATGCTTTTTCATATTCATTTTGAAAAAGAACCAGTTAAATATTGTTTTGTTGAGCACATTGTTTGTTTCATGCAAGAACAATTACTAATGATTAAAACAAGTTCACATAAGACATTTAGATTCACAACCTACTTGTGCTATCTTCTCTCAGCAAAGCATCATGCAATATTTCAGACAAACAAGATTTGTAGTCAGGGCCAAAATCCAATATATGAGTGGACACCTCAGATAAGGATGATTGACAATAGAAGGAACTACAACAATTTTGTAGACTTCTTTTTGGCACCAATGTACGATAAAATTACAGGCACTCCAATGCCTAGATTGCCTGCTACTTGTAGAGATTTAATTCAACTTGGAAGTAAAATACAATTGGCTGACTGGTACTTCATGGAAGAGTACATAGTGTTAAGGTTTTACAGTTCAGTGGTAGAACCCTACAAACTTCCAATACATGTCACAGAGAGGGTATTTACATTGGAATATGTATGACAAATGGAGAGCACATATGTACTATTTAATGGTCAGCAAAAGAAAATGATATTTCCTTCCTTTCCTTTCTCATTGGGAGGGTTCACATTTGAGAGAAGAGGATTCGAAGTGGCACAAGCCTTTTTACAATTTTTTGCTTTGATGTTGACAGTCAGTGGCATTATGATCCAATCAACATAATTGGAACAAAGCTTAGAGAGAATAGGAACTCTGTAAGCAAATATCAACATGAAAGTATTCCATTGATTGAAAAATTTAAAAACATGGATTCCTAGGATGAGGTCAAAAAAGAGATGGAGAAATATGCTGCTGAAAATAATATGTCAATATAGGAATTGTCATCACAAATTATGGCATTGCACAAATAGAAAGGAAAAGTGCAGGCCATGACATCGTACAATTTCTACCAGAAAGCTACTCAACCATCTACAAAATCTATTCCAAATGACCTAATGGATGAATGTATGGATGATAATTGGACTCGAACCAAAATTCATGAATTTTGGGAAATGAGAAAGAATCTCGGCAAGCCAAAGACCTCTAAAGATCTTTATGAAGTGGAAGAGGATAAAATGTTTAATGACTTGTGGAATAAGGAGCATCCAGCTGAAGTATATGTCACTGATGATGATGACAATGACCAAGATTCTGTGGATCCCACATCCAATGTGAATCCCACAATTAGTACAAGAGTTGATAAGTCCACAAAAGATAAATATACCAAAATGGAAGATATTATACAAAAAATGGGCTACCCAGGTTTTGGTGGTCTAGGTCCCAATGGATAAGGGGTTTGGTCTACACCTGACCCACTAGCTCCACCAAAACATGGTGAGAAACTAGACCTTTAGCTTGGATTTCAATCATCACATTCATCAATTCAGTCAATTCCATTAGTTCCAGCTTCAAATACAGTTCCACTTGTTCCAAGCACTCAGATTCAATCTGAATCAATCTCCACTCCCACAGCTATGGATATCATGGGTACAACTATAACTAGTGGTCTAAAAAGGACATTACAGATAGACATGAAAACAATTGTTCCTAGAGATCAAGTCAGTGTAAAGAAGCAAAAGGCTATGACAAGTATTAGTACAACAATACCAATGGTGACTGTGAGTCCAACAATTGCCCAACCTTCAGGACAAAACCCTCAAAACAATCCAAAAACTCCACTTGTAATGGGTTAGGGTGTTGCTAATCCTCATGGTGGAATTAGCAGAACCATAGGCAACATAGGTAGAAGCTCGTACATTAGTGCAAGTGCTATTTCACCATTCAAACATTCAGTTGTGTCACAAAATCCTAATTTTCATTACAATGATTTTGTAACTAACTATGAACAATCAAAAAATAGGAATAGACAAAATAATAAGAAAATGAAGATGGAAGTAGTTGCTATAGCTCATGATGTAGAACCTACATCCAATAGGTTATTTCCCACATATGACCCAAATAAAGATATGATGGAATTCATGGTTGTTATGCCTCCATCTAGAGATAACAATCCACCAGAGAGTTAGTTAGATCCATCTGAATTTCAAGTTAGCAACCTCCAAATAGATTTATCCAAAATTTAAAATGTGGACAAGATAAATGTGTCAAAAATGACCAACCAAGTGGTCTATAGTTCACTGATGAAGTTGGAGAGAGAGAAAGGAAAGCTTCAGGGCACAATAGATAAGTTAAAGGCAGACTTGGAAAATGTAAAGGCAACTGAGAAAGAAGTAGAAAATAGGTGCAAAGAATTAGAGAGAAGGATAAAAAATTCATCCTCTAAAGAAGCAATTGGACAACAAGAACATATGGATGCAGAACTGATAACTCTGAGGGAAAAATTGGAACAGAGCGAAAAAAAACTTGAGGATGAAAAAGCCTCTTCATTAAGTTTATACAAAAACTTGAAGAATGTAGGACATTGAAACAATAAGTTAAAGAAAGAATTGGAGAATGAGAGGGTAAAAATAGAACATTGGTAAGAAAGAAAAAGAGTGGGAAGAGAAAGGAGAGAAAATAAGACAACATAGTGAACACCAGTTCTCAGAAATGAGAGAAGACCTAAATAAGGCAAATAGTAGAATTAAAAATTATGAAAACATCTTGAATGAAAATCTAAATAATATAGTCAAGAAAATAAAAAAATTCTTCTAGGGGAAAATAAAGATGTCTGGTGATAGGTTGTGTGATTGGTTTGAACTGAATGAAACTCTTAAAAATATTTTTGGGAAGCTGAAAGAGCACATTGAGAAGAACAAAAGTTTTTGTCAGAGATAAAAAACTGCAAAGCAGATTATGCAAGAAATCAACAGAACCAATGATAGGCATTTAGCAAGCAAGGGAATTCAGGACCGCGTTGGTGCAACAATAAAGGTGATCTATGTCTTTCAAAAATGTTAGAAACTAACAAAAGAAGATGAAACTCTTGCCTTATTCAGGCAAAAGCTTGCCAAGATGAATAGTAACACAACCAAATTGATATCTCTTGGTTTGCTGAGTCCTGGACCTGATTACTCATCAATGAATTTTGTTGGAAGAGAAGCTTACAAAAAAAAGTTGGAGGACACAATGACATCTAATTTAGGAAATCTTCCTCAGGATAGAACTTATGAAGGCATTGCAAAGTGCATCAAAACATTCACAAATTTGAATGCAGTAATGGAACGAACATTGCTTTCAACTCACTCTTCCAAGTATGGATGGCTGACGAGGTTGCAGGTCTTTACTATAACATCACAAATTTTTCCATTCTAACCGATGAAGAATGAAAGTACATTTAGTTTCAATCATCTCTATATCTTTAGTATATATCTTTGATATTATCCTAAATACTAGAGTCTAGAATTGAGTTTAAAGTAACAAGTTTGAACTTTGTTTTTTGAACAGGATCAATGTTGCATTCTTGTAGTTACAGATGCTATTGCCAATGATAATTTACTAAACCGACATGTCAAATGTAGAAATGTACAACTAAAGTTGTAGAGATGTTGTAGACTTTTAGTTGTCTTACTAATTTAGATTTTGAGACTTCTCACTTCACATTAGGAAAATTGACCTGAAGCTGTTGTTGCTCCCTTGTTTCTATAAAAGGGAATTCAAGGTGATTGGCTTAGGGTAATGAAATTGAAATTGGGCAATGTGCCAAATTTCCAATGGGTATTGAGTCATTGACTTTTGTAAATAGAATCATAGAGTTGTGTTCTTACTAGTATTAATGAATGAATTATTACATTGTATCATATTTGTAATTAAATTAATGAGAATCAGTATTTCTAACTCTAAGAATTGTAACATATGAATTTCTATGTTGTCAAAAAATATAATGAAAAATCTACAAGAATTGTACCATATGAGCTGAATAATGAAAATGAAAACCATTATTAATTGTGGAATTGAATCTTGATGACATTATCAAACACATTCATGTTTTTAACATTGGAATATGCTATTATGCATGATTGATGATGAGATACATAAACTGATAGTAGACTTCGGGAAAAAGCTTAATAAATACCTAGGACCTGCTACTTCTACAATGGTTCAACTTCAAGCTGCTACATCATATCATCATTGAGATCATTGGATTTAGCACCATCAACTTCATAGCTTCCTTGGTTCTTCTATATGTTTTCTTCACTCTGCATACCACCGCTTAACTGATGTTCACTACTAGCAATACCATTACTAGTAGATGAGTCAATGACATCATTATCTCTAGCATTCCCACTCCCAGTCCCACTTTGGTTTGAAATGTTGTCCAACCCTCTTCTCTAACATTTCTTCCTCCATAATTTCAGTGCCCTTTCGTAAGGAAAAGTATTGACTTCATACCTTGATGTATAGAGCCTCAAGCAATTTTCCAGATTCTTGTCTAGTTTGTTTCTTAGCTTTTAATTTTCCATTCACATTCTCCCTCCTTCATTGCAGGAAATTATTCAAGTATATCTACATTCAAGATCTAGTAGAGGCATTCATAGATCGATGCATTTATGAAGCAATACTTAATTCTACATTACATTCCAAGGTCAACTCCTTAATTTCAAGAACATTCAAACATCTTCATGGGTGTGGACGATTTCTACATCCACTCATGAGGGTTTATGCAAGGTGAATCAAACATTTACCTTTTACATACTTTCCATTATGCAATTTTATTTTATTTTCAAGGTTGATTTCCAAATAAGGATTCGACCAAGAGAATCCCCATTAGATAATTTTTCCTATTTTTTTGTATGTATATGGGTGAAATCACAATAGTGTGTCCCACTTTTTGGGACAAAGGAAGTCGGTTTTTAAAAAAAATAAAATTTTAGGGCCTTCACTCCAAGTACCCTCTTCGTGCAAAAGGAATGATTGGCTTCATGTGAATTACCTTGTGCGGGTACTTCACGCAAAGACCCCCCTTTGCGCAAAGTACCCTATGCAAGGTACTTTGTGCGAAGGGGGTCTTTGTGCGAAGCCACTTTTGGCTAGATTTTTTTTTATAATTTTTCGGCTTTCCTATTTCATTTTCATTGTTTACTATTGGAGATTTTGTGGACCTAGGGCTTAGAGTGAACCAGTGATGTCCACTTCAACATCAACACCTCCTGACCTTTTTTGACCTCTTCAGATTGTTAGTAGTATCAAGTACATGCATTTTTCTCATTTTTTATTGTAAATTATATGTTTTATATTTATTTTAGTTAGCTATTTGTTTTAAATAATTTTTAGTTTGTAGAAATGTTAGAAAATCAAAGTTAAATTTTAGAATATGTTAGAAAATGGTAGTAGAATGATAGAATATGTTAGAAAATTGTAGTAGTACTATTAGAAAATCATAGTAGAACTGTTAGAAAATGTTAGAAAACATTAAAAAACTGTAATATAAATGTTAGAATATGTTATCAAATGTTAGAAAATCGTAACTTAGTATACATTAGAAAATAATAGAAAACTGTAAACTAGTGCACATTAGAAAATATTAGAAAATTGTAACTTAGTATACATTAGAAAATATTAGAAAATTGTAACTTCTAGTATACATAAGAAAATATTAGAAAAACGTAGTAGAATGTTAGCAAATATTATTAAATTGTAACTTAGTATGTTAGAAAATGATAGAAAATCGTAGTAGTTTGTTAGAAAATGTTAGAAAATATTTACAAAACATTAGGAACCGTAGTATAAATGTTAGAAAATGTTAGAAAACATTAAGATCTTATAGAAATTATTTAAAAATATTTGTTTTTAAATTGATTTTAAAGTTAGTAAATATTAGGAATATATATATATATCTCGCATTTTTAGAAAAGTTAGTAAATATTAGTTAGTTATTTGTTTTAAATAATTTTTGGTTTGTAGAAATCTTAGAAAATCGTAGTTAAAATTTAGAAAATGATAGTAGTATGTTAGAATATGTTAGAAAATTGTAGTAGTAAGTTTCTAGGACCCTTATTCCTCCCTTACAACATATTAAGACACATAGGATCCCTTAGGAATCTCAAGACCTTATAATGTATATTAGGATGTCCTATGACCCATTGGTGTATGTTAGGTTCTATTAATACATACAAGGAATCATTTTTCCCTCAAGGCTCCTTAAGACATATTAGGATGAATTAATGTAACATATGATCCCTTAGGACCTGTTATGACACCTACAACCCCTTAAGACATTCTTGGACCCTTAAACATCACTTATGACATCTTAAAACACATAGGACCCCTTAGGACCCATAAGACCCATTATTACATCTTAAAATGTCCTAGGACCCATTCATCTATCTTAGCTTCTATTAATACATATGCGAACCCATCGTTTCCCGCAAGAACCCTTAAGACATACTAGTATCAGTTAATGTAACCTAAGATCCCTTAGACCACTTATCACACATGCGACCCATGAACATTCTTGGACCATTATACATCCCTTATGACATTTTAAGACAAATATGACCCCTTCGGATCCTCAAAACCCATTAACATATCTTAGATTGTCCTAGGACACATTTATGTATCTTAGATTCAATTAATACATACGAGGATCCACTAATGTAACCTAGGACCCCTTAGGACTACTTATGTTACCCACGACCCCTTAAGACACTCTAGGACCCTTATCCATCCCTTACACTATCTTAAGACACATAAGAACCATTGTTTCCCTCAAGAAACCTTATGACATACTAGGATCAATTAATGTAATGTAGGATCCCTTAGGACCACTTATTGCACCTACGACCCATTAACATTCTAGGACCCTTATCCATCCCTTATGAAATTTTAAAACAAATATGAAACCTTAGGACCCCTAAGACCCATTAAAGAATCTTAGGATATCCTAGGACCCATTGATGTATCTTATGTTCCATTAATACATACAAGGACCCATTGTCACCCTGAATACCCCTTAAGAAATACTAGGATCCCTAAGGACCTCTTATGACACATACGACCCCTTAAGACATTCTAGGACCTTTATCCATCTCTTACAACATCTTAAGATACCTAGGACCCATTAGGACCCCCAAGACACATTAATGTATCTTAGGATGTCCTGGGACCCATTCATGTATCTTACATTCCATTAATACATAAGAGGACCCATTTGTTTTCCTCTAGGACCCTTAAGATATACTAGGATCAAATAATTTACCCTATAATCCCTTAGACGAATTTATGACACCTACAAAGCCTTAAGACATTCTAGGAGCCTTATTCATACCTTATGACATCTAAAGATGCATATGACCCCCTCAGACCTCCAAGACCAATTAATGTATCTTAGGATTCCCTAGGACCCATTCATGTATCTTAGGTTCTATTAATTGATATGAGGACTCATTGTCACCCTGAACAACCCTTAATACATACTAGAAAAAATTAATATAACCTAGGATCCCTTAGGACTACTTACAACATGTGTGATCCCTTAATACATTCTAGGAAACTTATACATCCCTTATGATGTCTTAAGACACATAGGACCCCAAAGACCCATTAATGTATCTTAGTATTTTGTAGGACCCATTCATGTATCTTAGGTTCCACTGATCTTATAGAAATTATTAAAAATATTTGTTTTTAATTTTTTTTTAAAGTCAGTAAATATTAGGAATCTCTCTCTCTCTCTCTAAATTATGTACATATGTTTTAGAGTTACATGTATAAATGTTATTCATGTAGAGTTAGATGTTAAAATATTATCCTAGGAGGATTGAGCCTTAGTACATCCTAGTATGCTTTAACACACTTAGAGGACCTAGCTAGTACACCTTAGGACCCTTTAGGAGACCTATTGTGACATCCAAGGACCCTTTAGGACTATTAGTACGTTCCCTAGGTTCTTTTAGGACCCCTATTGTGAAAAAACTCTTTAAGAACCCTTATGATCCTTAAGCCCTAGAATATGACCATTTAAGACCTAATAGGACTCCTTAAGACTTAATAAGAATGGACTTAAGACCTAATGGGACTAATATGACCTATTAAAACCAATTAGTACATCCTAGGACCCTTAAGACCTAATAAGACCACTTACTTGACCTTATATGACCTATTAATACCAATTAGTACATCCAAGGACCCTTTAGGACTATTAGTACACTCTAGGTTCCTTTAGGACCCCTATTGTGACATAAAACTCTTTAAGAACTCTTAGGATCCTTAAGACATAGAATATGACCACTTAAGACCTAATAGGAAGTCTTAAGACTTAATAAACCTAGACTTAAGATTTAATAGGACTAATATGACTTATTAAAATCAATTAGTACATCCTAGGACCCTTAAGAACCAATAAGACCACTTACTTGACCTAATATGACATATTAATAGCAATTAGTACATTCAAGGACCCTTTAGGACTATTAGTACACTCTAGTATTGTAAATTTAAGTATAATTTTATATATTCAGATATTTGTTTCCATTTTACATGCAGTTATAACATTTAATCAAGTATCTAATTGTTAACACTTAGCTTTCACATGTTACATCTAGATGGCCACTCAGGATGCACCTCACACTCCTGATGTAGAAACCATTTTCAATACTATTGAGACAAAGATGGCTCAAATTAGAGAGTCCATCCATACATCTCCAGAAGATGACATATGTAGAGATACTTGTATCACTATATTGAGCAGTTTCGAGGAGATGACTGCTAGATTGAGATCCCACTCTTCCTTCACGCCTCAGGTAGTTGATAGTATTTTTTGAGAGTTGAGAGCTAAGGTCTCAGGTCATATTTCATTGGAGATGGTTCAGAGCCGTGTCCCCAAGGAAATCATCAAACAAGAGGTTTTACCATTTTATGAGGGGAAGCCCAAGGTGAGGGTGTATCAGGTCACATGATGTGTGATTCCTCAGATCGCATGCATGATATACCCTTGTTTTCTTGCATCACATGGTTGTTATCCGAATAATGACTAGATTCCTTTATATTTTGCATAGTAGTTGTACGCTAAGTTCCATTTGGGACTCATGGTCAACTATTTAGATCTTCCCAGATATTATGGTCAGGGGTGTGGTAGAGTTGCAGATTGTGATCAGTATCATAGGGCTGATCAAGTTGTACATCCTCATAGACAGCTAGCTGGGTAGAGGACTCCAAAAGTGGCACCGATGATGGCTGCTACTACAAATAGAGTGGTCATTGCTACTCAGAGGGGAGTAGTGGACAAGATAGGGCAGATTGCTTCTGCAACCACCTCCATCACTTCAGATACATTGGGAAGATATATTTTGACTAAATTTAGTCGAGACAGATCATCTTTTGAGGCTTCATCTAGTACTGCTGTAGGGTTCAGTGATGAGGCATATAGAGCTGTAGGTCTTGTTGCGCCTGGAGAGATACAAATGCTTTCTAGTGATCATAGTCATTTAGATGTGGCACTTTACTTTTTGGAGGATCTCTTGCAGTCATATTCTTATATTGCTGACATGCAGAGGATCCCAATACATTCAACCAGAGATGTCAATGAACTTTCATGGGGTCTTGTAATTCCACTGACATAGGACACACTATCTAGTGAGTCACAACATAGTTCTCAACACTCTATAGAGTGCTCTGCACCCATAAATCAGTTTGTAGTTGTAGAGCCAGGTATACAGGTTGGAGATGTACACATCATGATTGAGGGCCTATACACATTTGATGAGCAGTTGTGCTAGTTGAGTCAGATGGACATTGGCATTGATGTTGGATCATTTATGGATTTGTTATTGCATCCTAGTGGTTTAGGTTCTACATCACTCCCCTCCCAGCTAGTGCCACCCCTACACTCTTCATTACTAGAGAGGTTCAAGACTAAAGGTGGTGTGGGTGATGTAGTTTTTGTTGATGATATGATGGTGCAACACACTGATGATCCTCCTGCTTCTGAGACCCAGGTATATAAAATTTGTTTTTCTCCTTTCTAGGAGTTTTAGTGAATAATTAATTGTAGATGTGTGTATTGATGTTTGTTCAATGTATAATATTTTTTAGAAATAGTTAGTAGAGAACATTACCTCTAGTGTGGGCTCAGAGCATCTTCAAATGATAGATTTAGTAGATGTAACACCTACTAGTGGTCAGGTAAGTTTTAGATATATGTAGGTTTAAGCATGCACATGTACACTTGTAACATGTATTTATATATTTCAAGTACTTTAAATAATATATACTATGCACATGTATATAACCAAATATTGTACTAAATTTTTAGGGGTCAATTGCTACTTCACAGATGCTCATGACACTCGGTCAAAGCACATTACCTCTAGTGTGGGCACAAAGCATCTTCATAGGAGAGATTCAATAGATGTGACACCTACTAGTGGTTAGGTAAGTTTTAAAAATATGTAAGTTTAAACATGGATTTATAATATTTTAAGTATTTTACATTATTATTATATACATGCATTTATATTCGTAGGAATTAGTTGCTACCTCACAACCATAGGATGCTCATGGCAATCGGTCATAGGGTCGCTCTGTTTGCATACGCCTAGATGACTCCCTAGTTTAGGACATGTTGCACAAATCTTTGATTTGAGACTCATTATATATGTCATTATTATATGTTTGATATTTTTAGTTTATGATTTGAGACATATATTTATATGCTATCTAGACCTCTAGACATAGATGATTTATGAGTTGACATTATATAGATTTATGATGGTTTCATTTGATTAGATGATATGATCTGATTAGATAATTTCATTTGATTAGATGATATGATTTGATTAGATGATAATATGATTTGATTAGATGGTTTCATTTGATTAGATTAGACGGTTTCATTTGATTAGATAGTTTCATTTGATTAGATGATATGATATGATTAGATGAGTTGATTAGATGGTTTCATTTGATTAGATTTTATTAGATGGATGTAGAATTAATATCATAAAAAATGACAAGTTAATATATGTAACTAATGGACAATAAGTATTCTAACTAATAATTGAATAGGGTGAAATAGTATCCACCCTAAAATGTATGGAGGAAATATGAGATCTACTTCTAAATCCACATTCCCAAAGGAGAGATCCAAATTGATCAACCGAAAGGTTAATGCACAATTGAATCAATCTATGGAGAATATGAAATAGGAAGAAAACCTAATATTTCCCTATGGATAATATGTGCTTGAAATCTGAAATAATTGAAAGGTAAGTACTAACCTAAAAATAGGGTAGATTTGGAAAATGCTAATTTCTGATGTCTCTGTGTAGCTTCGGGCAATTTTGCAACATGTTTCAGATTGGAAATGCCGAGACAAAGAAAACCCAGAAAATTTTTATCTTTCTGACAACAGGTAGTCTTTGACCTCGATAAAAGGTCAAAGGCTACATTAATATTTTGAAGGTCGACCTTGAATTTGTTTGCAAATCTTAGAAGTTTTCCAAAAAGGGTATCCAAATCCAAGCTCAGATCCACAGTTCTACACCTGTACCTACAAGAAAAAGAGGGTTTTTGTTGTTTTCTTGAGGGGTTTGCCTTGGTCAAACCCTGGTTTGGAATCAACCTTAATATTGAAATTGAAATTGAGAATGCTAGCAAGTAGTAGAATTAGATCTAACAATGAAGCTATGTAATTCAATAGATATGCAATTATGTTTCAAATGTAAACAAGTATATTGATATGAAAGCTTGAACACAACAATGGAAAATGCAAGTCAAAACCATGAAAGTAAATGCAAAACCTCCATGATTGTATGCTTGGAATCCACCTTGAGGGAAGAATGAATGGATCTTAGAAGATGAACAAAGGATCTTGAAGGAAGATCACACCATCATGATGGCTAGATCTAGGGTTTGAATGATGAATCTTGCATGCTTGAGCCAAATCCCTTCAAAGGCTTGAACGCTTGAATCCTTGATCTTCAATGGAGAACTTGAATGGAGAAGAGGACTAGAATGATTCCTTGAAAATTATTGATGAAATTATTTCTTCATCTTGCTTGAGAACTTGAGTGCTTAATGGAAAAAGGAGATGTGAATGATGGATGAGAAAATGAGAGAGGAAGGATTCCTTTTATAGTGATCTAGGGCACAAACCTCTAGAGAAGGCTGACATTGAGGAATTAAATCCCAATTAAACTTAACCCTTATAAATGGACACATATTAAATTTAATTAAAGGATTTACCATTCTAACACTCAAAATGGCCAACTCGAAAAGCAGGAAAACAAATATCTCCGAAACCTGACATCCGAAAATTATGGGATCCTGAAATTTGGACCCTGGGTCAAGGATGAGGTAGACCCTACCCTAGGTTAGGGTCATGGTTTTCCTTGACCTAGGTTAGAGTCAAGGTCAACTTTGACCCTCAAGGTTGACTTTGACCTTGAGGTCAAAAACCTCAGGACCTCAATCCATAATGCTAGGAAATGCAGAAATATACTGAAAATAGGGACAGAGAGAAGCAGAATGGGAAGAGAAAGTTAGATCCAAGAAGAGGGCTGATTCAAGGTGCTTGACATGACCCAAACCACTCACTCGGAGGGCTAAATGCTCTTAACATAGAAGTGCTTCCATTTTAAGATGATACATTAAGCCCCCACTTTAGCAAGAGTATTCATTCGATGAAAACTCTTGGTAAAGGAGAAGGAAGAAAAGGTCCAAGTGGATTCAAAACATGATAGGATAACACTTAGCTAAGGATAAAAGCCCCCAGGCTAGGGATTCTAACTCAACATACGGGCACGAGGGTGCAAAAACAAAAAAGGAAAAAGACACAAAAGAGGGGTTAGTCCTAAACAAACCCAAATCAACTAGCATAAGAAACCTCACTAAGACACATTTCTCATATTAATCTCATATCTAGAAATCTATCATAAAAGCATAAATGATTACATAAGAAAGATAAGAGAAACACTATAAATAACATAGCTTCATGATCTAGTCCTACTAGCATGAAAGTGAAAAGAGAGAAAGGGAAAATAGTGATTACCTAGCCTAGTAAGATGCCCACCTTACCATGAATCACCCTTGAGGGAGAGCCCAAAAGGTTCACCCATAAACTGTGCTTGTAATTGTAATGCATCTTTTGATGACTTTTGGAATACCCATAGATTCACCTTCATGTATCACTATCAATATGAAATGCATGTCTCCTTAAGATTTAGCAACTTATGTGTGTTACCTTCAGAAGATTTAGCATATAGATGCATGTCTTTTCAGAATATAGCAACTTATGTGCATTACCTTCCAAGATTTAGCATATTCAAAAATTTGAAAAATGCATGTCTCCTCAGGATTTAGCAACTTATGTGTGTTACCTTCAAAAGATTTAGCATATAAATACGTTTCTTTTCAGGATTTATCAACTTATGTGCATTACCTTCCAAGATTTAGCATGTAAAAATAAAAAAACTATAGTACAAGGGAGACCCTATATATGCCCCACTCCTTATCGTGGCAGTCTACTAGACATGATAAGGAAGAGGAAGAGGATACCTACTTCACAATGCAAGGAGATATCATGTTTACAATAATGTATACCATATTCTTAGCGAGTGATATTGACCCCTATATCCAAGAGCATAGATAATCATGAAAAGAATATATCACTCAGGGAAAAATGATCCTCAAAGAAGGAGAACAAGACCCCCACCAAAGATGACTTCTTTAGATAAAATATCATCTTTCAAAGATAAATCAAGAGGGAACAAAGATTCAATCATCAAGCCCCCTGTAAAACAAGAGGAAGAGGAATCTTTGGAATGAGGGAAACAACTCTAACACCAAAGCAAGGGTGAGAGTTTATAAAGAACATAATTTTCAACATAGAGAAGCAGTGATGACTTAGGAAAATAACTTCTAATATAAGAAAGTTATACATAGCCAAAACATCTGTCAATATGATGAAATAATATTGCAATATAAATTACGACAACAAAGGTAAGGAAAATAGTTCCCTAGACAAAGAGAAATAATGAGGTACCTTGCCCCCCAGGAATAGAGACAAGGGGTATCTTTGTAAAACAAATGTCTTAGGAAAGATATCTTGAATAAGCATAATGCAAAACCATAGATACAAAGATGCACCTCTTGCCCCCTAGTCATGAGATAAGAGTGGAATAAAATCTAAATTATATCAGAAGGAGGGGAATCCCCTATATCAAAATTATGAAGGAATTGTAAAACTGCATGAGAGTGAGATATAATTCCTAAAGTAGCTCTTTCTCTAACATATAACTTGAAATGTTTACAATCGGCAAATAAATGTGTATTGCTATAATGAAAAGGACATTTATATTTGTATAAAGCATCTATCGGCATAGGTCTAAAGATTTCTCTCTTGGAATTCATTAGTTCAACATATACCTTCTTAGCCACTTCTTGATGAGTATTAGGGTTATCTAATATATGTGTGGGGAGAAGAATGTGAAGAGGAGGATGAAGTTTAACATCTCCTACCTTGACTTGAGATTTTGAACAACCAACACCATACATATTCGGTTTAGGGGATATATGAACTGGAAACCTAATACCATGCTCATTAACTCCAAGCCCTAAACCTTTATAACCTTGTTTAGTCACCATATTATATCTGGTAGTGTACATATTATGTAAAGCTTCTACAACATATGATTGTTTATCATGTTCATGATTAAAGGTTGTATATGGTGGAATAATAATTTTTGAAGAAGTTTCTTTACCCTTTCCTTTAATATCATCATGAATCAGAGGAGAAGGTAAATCAAATAAATCTTGCACATCCGCATCCTGAACTATAGCTTGAATCCCATCATAAGTACAATAAGAGCGAGGATGAACAAATGGAGAATCAGGTGTCGGATTAGGATTAGGATTGATAGGATTAGGATTAGGATTATGATTGATAGGATTAGGATTAAGATTGATAGGAGATGGTGTATCATCTACCAAATTCTTCACATAATCCAAAAGAGTAATAAGGCTACCACATAAATCTTTAATGAAAGTTTTGAATGTAGGAAGACTAGTGTCGATCAACTTCACAAAAGCATAGGCAAGAGCAAAGTGAAGGGTCATGAAAATAATGAAGTGAATAATACTCTGATAAACATCATAGGTATTTTAAAGAGATGCTAAAAAAGGGTAATAAGGAACATGACCACACACCAAAGCATCTTAACAATCTCCATGAAATGCAAGAAATGTTTTTATATTTTATTGAATATGTAGTTTTTTTTGTATTTTTGAATTTAAAATGTAAGAGGATAAACTAGATGTAAGAAAGGATAAAATCTAACACAATAATGCATCTAAATCCATAAAAGAAAAAGGCGTAAGTATGTCGGTTTCACCAAAATGAATAGGGTGAAATGGTATCCGCCCTGAAATGTATGGGGGAAATATGAGATCTACTTCTAAATCCACATTCCCAAAGGAGAGATCAAAATTGATCTACCAAAAGGTTAACGCACAATTGAATCAATCTAGGGAGAATATGAAAGAGGAAGAAAACATAATATTTCCCTATGGATAATATGTGCTTGAAATCTGAAATAATTGAAAGGCAAGTACTAACCTAAAAATAGGGTAGATATGGAAAATGCTGATTTCTAATGTCTATGTGCAGCTTTGGGCAATTCTGTAACATGTTTCAGACTGGAAATGCCGAGATGAAGAAAACCCATAAAACTTTTATCTTTCTGACAGCAGGTAGTCTTTGACCCTAATAAAAGGTCAAAGGCTACATTAATATTTTGAAGGTCAACCTTGACTTTGTTCATAGATCTTGGAAGTTCACCGCAAAGGGTATCCAAATCCAAGCTTAGATCTACAATTCCGCACCTGTACCTACAAGGAAAAAGATGGTTTTTGTTGTTTGTTTGAGGGGTGTGCCTTTGTCAAACCCTGGTTCGGAATCAACCTTAATTATTGAAATTGAGAATGCTAGCAAGTAGTAGAAGTAGATCTAACAATGAAGCTAAGTAATTCAATAGATATGTAATTGTATTTCAAATGTAAACAAGTATATTGATATGAAAGCTTGAACAAAACAATGGAAAATGTAAGTCAAAACCATGAAACTAAATGTAGAACCTGCATGATTATATGCTTGGAATCCACCTTAAGGGAAGAATGAATGGATCTTAGAAGATGAACAAAGGATCTTGAAAGAAGATCACACCATCATGATGGCTAGATCTAGGGTTTGAATGATGAATCTTGCATGCTTAAGCCAAATCCCTTCAAAGGCTTGAATGCTTGAATCCTTGATCTTCAATTGAGAACTTAAATGGAGAAGAGAACTTGAATTCTTCCTTGAAAATGCTTGATGAAATGCTTTCTTGATCTTGCTTGAGAACTTGAGTGTTTGATGGAAAAAGGAGATGTGAATGATGGATGAGAAAATGAGAGATGAAGGCTTCCTTTTATAGTGATCTAGGGCACAAACCTCTAGAGAAGGCCGACATTGGGGAATTAAATCACAATTAACCTTAACCCTTAAAAATGGACACATATTAAATGAAATTTAAGGATTTACCATTCTGAAGCCCGAAATGGCCGACCCAGAAGCTGGAAAACAAATATCTCCTAAACCAGACATCCAAAAATCATGGGATCCTAAAATTTGGACCCTAGGTTAAGGATGAGGTAGACCCCGCCCTAGGTCAGGGTTGAGGTTTTCCCTGACCTAGGTAGGGGTCAAGGTTTAGTTTAACCCTCAAGGTTTACTTTGACCTTAAGGTCAAAAACCTCAGGACCTCAATCCATAATGCTAGGAAATGCAGAAATATACTGAAAACAGGGACATAGAGAAGCAAAATGGGGAGAGAAATTTAGATCTAAGCAAAGTGTTGATTCAAGGTGCTTGGCATGACCCATACCACACACTCAGAGGGCTAAACACTCTTAACATTAAAGTGCTTCCAGTTTAAGATGATACATTAAGCCCCCACTTTAATAAGAGTATGGCTTCGATGTAAACTCTTGGTAAAGGAGAAGGAAGAAAAGGTCCAAGTGGATTCAAAATGAGATAGGATAACACTTAGCTAAGGATACAAGCCCCTAGGATAAGGATTCTAACTCAACATACGTGCACAAGGGTGTGAAAACAAAAAAGAAAAAAGACACAAAAGAGGGGTTAGTACTAAACAAACCCAAATCAAATAGCATATGAAACCTCACTAAGACACATTTCTCATAATAATATAATATCTGGAAAGCTATCATAAAAGCATAAATGATTACATAAGAAAGACAAGAGAAACACTATAAATAAGATAGCTTCATGATCCAATCCTACTAGCATGAAAGCAAAAAGAGAGAAAGGGAAAAGAGTGATTACCTCTCCTAGTAAGATGCCCACCTTACCATGAATCACCCTCGAGGGAGAGCCCAATAGGTTCACCCATAAACTGTTCTTGTAATTTTAATGCATCTTTTGATGGCTTCTAGAATACCCATAGATCCACTTTCCTGTATCACTATGAATATGAAATGCATGTCTCCTCAGGATTTAGCAACTTATGTATGTTACCTTCAAAAGATTTAGCATATAGATGCGTGTCTTTTTAGGATTTAGCAACTTATGTGCGTTACCTTCCAAGATTTAGTATATTGAAAAATTTGACAAATTTGTGTTTCCTCAAGATTTAGCAACTTATGTGCATTACCTTCAGAAGATTTAGCATATAAATGCGTGTCTTTTTAGGATTTAGCAACTTATGTACGTTACCTTCCAAGATTTAGCATCTAAAAATTAAAAAAAATATAGTACAAGGGATACCCTATATATGCCCCCCTCCTTATCATGGCAGTCTACTAGACATGATAAGGAAGAGGAAGAGGATACCTACTTCACAATGCAAGGAGATATCCTGTTTACAATAATGTATACCATATTCTTAGAGAGGGATATTAACCCCTACATCCAAGAGCATAGATAATCATGAAAAGAATATGTCACTCATGGAAAAATGATCCTCAAAGAAGGAGAACAAGACCCCCACCAAAGATGAGTGCTTTAGATAAAATATCATCTTTCAAAGATAAATCAAGTGGGAACAAAGATTCAATCATCAAGCCCCCTGTAAAATAAGAGGAAGAGGAATCTTTGGAATGAAGGAAACAACTCTAACACCAAAGCAAGGGTGAGAGTTTATAAAGAACATAATTTGCAACATAGAGAAGCAGTGACGACTTAGGAAAACAAATTCTCATATAAGAAAGTTATCCATAGCCAAAACATCTATCAATATGATGAAATAATATTGCAATATAAACAATGACAACTAAGCTAAGAAAAGTAGTTCCCTAGACAAAGAGAAAGAATGAGGTATCTTGCCCCCCAAGGATAGAGACAAGGGGTATCATTGTAAAACAAATGTCTTAGGAAAGATATCTTGAATAAGCATAACACAAAACCATAGAAAAATAGGAGAGAAAGAATACCAATTAAGCTCAAGACATAATATATGCTAAAAGCCTAATGGATCCTAGGAAACTGGATGATGATACACCTCTTGCTCCCTAGTCATGAGACAAGAAGGGAAGAAAATCTACATTATATCAAAAGGAGGGGAATCCCCTATATCAAAATTATGAAGGAATTGTAAAACTGCACGAGAGTGAGATATAATTCCTAAAGTAGCTCTTTCTCTAACATATAACTTGAAATGTTTACAATCAAAAAGTAAATGTGTATTGCTATAATGAAAAGGGCATGTATATTTGTATAAAGCATCTATCGGCATAGATCTAAAGATTTATTTCTTGGAATTCATTAGTTCAACATATACCTTCTTAGCCAATTCTTGACTTGTATTAGGGTTATCTAATATAGGTGTGGGGAGAAGAATGTGAAGAGGAGGACGAAGTTTAACATCACCTACCTTGACTTGAGATTTTGATTAAAACCAACACCATACATATCCGATTTAGGGGGTATATGAACTGGAAACCTAATACCATGCTCATTAACTCCAAGCCCTAAACCTTTATAACCTTGTTTAGTCACCATATTATATTTGGTAGTGTACACATTATGTAAAGATTCTACAGGAGGTGATTGTTTGTCATGTTCATGAGTAAAGGTTGTATATGGTGGAATAATAGGTTTTTAAGAAGTTTCTTTACCCTTTCCTTTAATATCATCATGAATTGGAGGAGAAGGTAAATCAAAGAAATCTTGCACATCCACATCGTAAACTGTAGCTTGAATCCCATCATAAGTCCAAGAAGAGTGAGGATGAATAGATGGAGAATTAGGTATTGGATTAGGATTATGAAGATTAGGATTGATAGGTGTAGACATGGAAAATTGGCCAAAGGATTAATTAAATCAAAAGGTGCATCAAATCATCAAAATAGCACAAAAAATCAATAAATGGAACAAAGGAAAATTCAATTAAATGATTAAATGAAGCTTGAAAAGGGGAAAAACACTATGAAATTGATTAAATTCAATTAATGACATAGTTGTTGAAAGCAAAAATCAAAATGAACCTCTTACCCTTCATGGCTAAATTTAATTACTTTAATTAATTAATAAATCATAATTTCCCTCAACAAAGCAAATTGGAGACAAAATGGACACAAATCACTCACTTTTGTTGAAATGGTCCAGCTTTTTGAAACCATTTAAATGATTGTCCCCTCCTTGTCCCCCCATTTATGGACAAAGCAAAGCCAATTGACCTTACCCAAGCATAACCATGATCAACTCACTCTACCCCCTACCCTTGGGAAATTACTATAAGTATGAAGCATTTTGGAGAGCATTTCCTTCTTAGAATTTCAATTGAAAAGCATTGTTACTATAGTCAATTGAGATCATTTCTAAGAGCAATTGAAGCATTTGAGCATTTAGAGTTATCATTTTAGCATTTTATCATTGCATTGTTATCAATGGAGCTAGATTAAGCATAAATTCATCATAGAATAAGCATTTAGAAGCATCATAGCAGCATTATTCTCATTTTAGAGGTGTCACTAATGAGGATTTGCAGCTGAGAGCTCACTTACCACTTCTTTCTAGAGATCCATGAGATGTTATAGATTGTAGTTGCATTTTCGAGTAAATTTCCTTTGTATTTAGCTTAAATTGTTGCTACTTGATCTTAATTTCATGAAGGTGTTAAACTCACACACACAAATGGCACCCACCGTGGGGCTCTAAGCCTCATTCTATCATTTTCATCATCATGTGCATGTTTGTATTCTCCATTTTCTGTGTTTATTATGTAGGAAATAGGTAAAATCATGCTTACAGGAGATTCACTTATGCCTACAGTCAGATCTCTATCACCTATAAGCTATGTAATCACGCCTGCTAACTAGACACTTGTGCTTCCATCGATAAAGCCTTCAGCCTTTGTGGATTATAATTATGCCTATGACACAGGGAGTATCACTTATGTTTAAATTGTTGTCGCTTAATTTGAGACTTTGCATTGCCTTTAATAGTTTCAACCACGTGTACAAGAAATTTAGTCACGCGTACAAGCAATTCAATCACACGTGTAAGCAATTCAATCACGTGTACAAGAATTTCATTCACGCATAAAAGAATTTCATTCACGCATAAAAGAATTTCATTCACGCATAAAAGAATTTCATTCACGCATGCAAGCAATTCAGTCACGCGTAAAAGCATTTCATTCATGCATATAATAATTTCAATCATTCTTTTGCAAGAAAATTTGTCGCTTAATAGTGTATTCTATCACTTTTCATTTACTATTTTGCACAATTTAATCTTCTAGTCATGCTTTTGATTAAACTGCCCGCGCCTGTGTAACTTTTGGTATCACTTGAGCCCTTAGCTGTGACGCTCGCTACTGATAACGTTATGCCTATACATAGTTTACTCACACGTACTAGCTGGATTATGTCACCTGATGTCTCTGGCTTATTTTGACATTTAAATTGATAAATCTCAAGGACTAATTTGTTGTTATGTTGTTTAAATAGTAAATGAACAAGCATCTGAAGGTGAAGAAGCCAGAAAATAGAGTCAATCAAGAAGATAAAGCCTTGACAAAAAGGATTAAGAAGGAGAATCAAGCACACATTAAGGTGGTTCTTGAGACAACATTGGACGAAGATACTAAGGTACATGATCTGTCATAGAAAAGTGCTCAAAAAAGGACATCCTATTAGAGTATACCTTGCTGTCCTAAATGCTTACAAACTGAAATATGTCTCTTTGAATTGGAAATTTAGTCCCTAAGTTTGTAAAATTTGCAAAGTATTTGAGTAAAAAGAATCAAGAGCATAATCAAATTGTAGTATTTCAAGCTTTTGATTTTGGTTTCCCCTCACTTTGTTTGTTTGTGCCGACTAACTTGTTGGTGGAGGGAAAGCACTTGCTAAGGTAAGGGAAAAATTTGGAGATAGAAGCAAGAAAACTACTATTTAAAAATGCCCCTAGCCTTTGTTAGCATCGATTAAGGTATTTTTCTCATCAAGCTTGCACATTCCCTTAGCTTGTGGCATATTCAAAGTTCTAAACATAGCTTAAACATTAAAAGAAAAGAACAAACATTTCAATTATAAGAACCCCTTTGTCATGGGGTTGAAAAAGAACAAAAATTGATTGTAAGTGTTTGGGAGAAATCCACTTTTCTTGCTTTTCAATGAACATGTCTAGAACTTAGTGGGCTCGCCTCCTGAGATTGCCTTAAAGGGCCAGTGAGAGGGATAGCCCAAAGTGGGATACACTCACTTTTGCCATGGGAATTCGACCCACTATAAAATGAAATGCATGTGTATCCTTACTGGGGTACATGACAAAAGGATTTTAATTTCTTGAACTTCCTCTAGTAGTCCTTACAGATTGTGTGAAATTGTACCTTGGTGCGTGTGGGAAGCCCTCTAAAATACTTGGGGGATAAGAGATTTTAATCCATTTTGAATGGAATATTTACTAAATCCTGTTTAAAGTAGCAAAGCCACCTTGTAGAGCCATGTTTACAAGCCAAAATTGACTTTAGGTAGGCTTCTTGGAAGTTTTTATTATGCTATACTTGTGGAAAACATTAGAGAACATACACATTAGAATGTTTTTTTAGGGACATGATGACAAAGTGATGTGTGTGTTATGCTTGTTTTTCTATTTTCAAACATGTAAAGTTCCAAAAAATGATCTTATACATTTAAAAAAATTCAAAATCATATACCCTGGTCAGAGAAGTGTCACCTAGACACAAAACAAACCCACCTATCAGAGGTTCAGTCACGCCTATGACTTATTCAAACACGCGTATACACACTGAAGTCACACTCACAAAAATTGTAAACATGCCTAGAAAAATTGGGAACCCACTTAGAAATAGCAAAATGCCGCCTGGTAACCTACAGTGTGTCACCTAACTACAAACCAGTGCATGCTTACAGAAGTTTTGGTCATGCCTATGCTTGATTCAGTGTCACCTAGAAACATAAAAGGGAAAACAGTGGACATTTCCAGAGGGTTTGGAAAAATTTGGAAGTCATATTTGGATACCCTTTTTGGAGATATTCTTTATCAATGCAACAAATAGATCATGTCCTTGAAAATCATTTATAATGATGAGTCTATTTGAGAAAAAAATCAACCCTATTATGGAGAACAATTATCGAAATCAAGATCAAAATCTCCATTGGAATCAATATGATGAAGTATCTGAAGATGAAGTTTTGGAAGCACTCCAAGATCCCATGTTCATGAAAATAATGCAATTAGTTTTAGAGAGGAATAAAGAAGCATATTTCATGAAGTTAGTTCAAGCAAGAGCTAAGCTTCCTCATGATTTTGACACATCAACCTTGATAGAGAATGAGGAAAAACAAAAAGAGATACCATCTAAAAAGTCATTGTTAAGATCAAGGTGTCCTTTTCTTTATGATGATGTGCCATTCATATCTTCATCCTCCTCACAAAAAAAAGCATTTAAGAGTGACAAACCTATCTTGGATCAAAGGAAATTTCATAATCAACCTATTTTTGATCAAGATAATAAAGAGTATGAAGAGAAAAGTATCACTCTCAAGCAAGATCTAATGCACAAACCCATATCTAGTAAGGTTTCTCCCATAGCATGTACTCCTTTCATCTTTCAGTCATCTCCCAAAGCTCCACAATTATCCAAAATTCCTCCATCAAAAAGTGAACCTAATGATAACATCTTTCAAGTTGACTATGGCTACCCTCAAGGGCTACCTCTAAAAGAAACCCAAGCTAGTTTACATCTTGTTGCAGACCTTTTCCATGCTTCAAAGATCTTGGACCCCAAGGCTTCATGTGCTTGAATGCCTATTATACCCATTCAAGAGGATCCTACATCATTCCTCCAAACATCCCCCATACATATCCAAACATCTACCTTATCCTTAGAAGTGGCTCCATGTCAATAGAATAATCCAAAGAGAAAAGAAACAAATGTTGATAAAGATCAAGATCAAGATTATATACAATCCCCTCCCATATTTTATGAAGGTCCCATATCCATAGAACCTTGTGATGATCCCCTTGCATCCTTTCATGTCTTCCAAGATGATATCCTTCCATTCCAAGAACAAAGTACCCTTCCAAGTTCCACATCTTCTCCACTTCCCAAGCAAGATCAAGATATCCCTTCCATAACTTCCAATGAGCATATTGAAAATCAAGAGAAAAATACCATCTCTACATCATTCAAAGATCCTTGTCAAGATCAAAGTATCCCATCATTTCCTTGTCATATTCCTCCATGTTCACCTCAAGAAACCATTATTCTTCCAAATCCCTTGCATGATAATAAATCCACTCAAGCTTCAGTTGATCCTATCAAATGTGTTCCTATCAAAGCTATTCATGAGCCTATTGGTATAAAGATAAATCCTAAAGATAAGAGTCTTGGTGATGCAGTGCCTTGCAAAGATATTGATATCCCTTTCACACCTTATATTCCTCCATTCAAACACAACCACATACCTCCACTATCCTCTAAATCCATTTTGGGTTCCTATGTCCCAAAACAAAAGTCTTCATTCCTTCCATCCATATTAGGTCCATATATTCCTCCATCATCTATTCCTATCATCCCTAGTTATCCATTCACTTACCCTACCATGTATCAAGATCAACGAAAGCACACATACTTGAAGAATGTCCAAACACAAATCCATATGAACCCTCCATATTATTCCTATTCATCCACAATTCCTAAGTCTTTTGGAAGCAATTTTTATGTACAACATAAAAATCATAAATCCAAGAATCCATATGTGTATAAAAATCACAATGTCCCATCTAATTGACATGTGAATGAAAAGAAAAATGAAATATCCAAAAGGCCGCAAAGGTCCACAAAGCAAAAAGAAAAAAATAAAATGTGGGTTCCTAAATCCCTCATTGAAGAAATGCATTCAAAAGCATCACAAAAGAAAGAAAAATCAAAGAATATGTGGATTCCCAAGTCACTTTTGAAAGACTTGCACACAAAAGAAAAATCAAAATTGACATTCAAGCTTCCAAAGGCTTCCATTCCATCTCCTTCCAAACATTCTCCACTTTCCAAGTCTAATTTGGGTTCTCATATACAAAAATCCACTACCTCAAAAGGACCCTTACCTCCTTCATCTATCATTCCTCCATCATTCCACCACTCTTCAAAGTGTGTGTCAAAGTTGATCTTGCCAACATTCCCATCTACAACATACCTTCTTCTTATCCTCACATTCATTTTCCAATGCATACTTTCCATCCTTCCATCCCTCTTATCAATATCTTTGAGCATCATAGTCATACCCATGGTTTATTATAGCATATCTTTCAGAGGAGCATTGTCCAAAGATTCTGATGTTGGGAAAATATTGAAAAGTACAAAAAAAGAAAAAAGAAAAAAAAATGAAAAAAGAAAAAAAGTGCCTTGGTGAAAACCTAGCAATAGGCACCTTGGTAGAAAAAGTAAAGAGAAATAAATCTGTCTTATGGTAAAAACCACTTCTTGTGGCACCTTAGACAAGTACCATGATGAAAACCTAGCAAACAGGCGTCATGCGTAATTTTTCCTTCTTGCACTCCACACTTGGGGGCAAGTTTCATCCATGCCATCCTCCATCTTCCTATCATTTATCAAATTTCATCCATATTTCCATCTTTCACCTTTCATCTTGACGAGGTTGAACACATCCATGAGCATTGAGTATCTTGACATTTGTTATCCTTTCCGTCAAATTCTATACTTGTTGCATCCATGTTACCCTATCATGATCTTGCTTATCCCAAATTCACCTTCATTATTCCTTGATAGCTTTTTCATAATCCCAAAACATCCCTTCATGACCTCTATCATCCCTTTATTCATGATTGTGTTATCTTATCCACATCTTACCCAAATTGACCCTTGGTCTTGATCAAGATGAAGAACTTAAAAAACAAAATTGTTATCAAAAACTTCTTGACATGTCCACTCTTTTGGATCCCTCATTTTTATGGCAACAAATCATTATCCTATACACTATCTAGCCCTGCACAATTGACTTCCATGGCTTATCCAAAAACATGCTTCACATTGCTATATCATTTTTTCCTTAGCTTGCGTACTCTTGAGGAGATAGTCCTATGGGTCACATTCGCATACTTCTTCCATCATAGCCTTTCCATCTCTAATCCATCAGCTTGAAAATCCATCTTTCATGTCCTATATCTTGCTAGACATTGGGGGCAAACCAATGTGATCTTGTTTGAGAGCTAGTAAAAAGGAAAGCATAAAGTGCTTCTAGATGCATCTGGCATGAACCAAGCTTTTGTAAAATCTTGGAAGTTTGCTCAAGTCCAACATTTTTCCTATCCAATCAGGGGCATTTGATCTAAATCAGCGGATTCGATAGTGCTATAGTCGATCACACATCAGAGAGACTTATCAGAGCTTCAAAAGAGAGTGATTTTCATGAACCTTTGATGGATATCATTGTTCATACCCAAGTATTTGAGCCTACAACTTGATCCTTGAGTCTTCATTGACTTTATTATTCGGGATTAAAAATTGACAACACTTTAAAGATCAGAATACTTGGAAATACTTTTTGAAAATCATGAAACAATGCAAAACACTTGAAGCTTTCTTTTGATGGTCTTTACTTACATTGATTTTTATCACATCTTTTTAGCTAATCGATGAGATTTCGACTAGATTGGCGATGATGGAGACATGATATTTTTCTTATCTTTGAGTGACTATATTGAGGAAGATCCCACAACTTATGTGAATTCATCTACCGACATGGTCACCAAAGAACCATCGAGGACTTTCATGTAGTGTGGAAAGTTGACCTTTGATTGTTTGAGAAAATGGATTGGTATTCATACTCCCATAGTTTGGTCATCCAACTAGTGAGGGTTGTACTAGTTTCCAAAAGGGTGTTACCAAAAGCAATATAAAAGCGGTATTCATATCATCATGTCAGTGGGTAGTGGTGATTGTATCGACTTTCCGGTCCCAAGATGCTCATTGATGAAAATTTATCCTCAAGGCATTTATTTGCTAAAAGCTAGTGACACTTAGCTACATTGCATTACATTATCATGGAAGGTTAATTGCATTATCATGTTAGATTAATTACATGTGCATTTGTTTGTAATATTTTTCCAAGGACAAGGGGGTTCATTCAATCAAAATCTTGATCAATCATCAAATGGGGGGGTTCAAACAAGAATCAAGGAAAGTCCATAAATCAAATAAGTGTCGATAACATCATAGATCCATGAAGTCTATCTAATAAAAGATACAATGTCATCAAAGTGATACATCCAAGTCCTGATCAATAACTAAAACATGATATAATATCAACAAACTGAAGGAGCTCCATAATCAATCATCTCAATAACATGTACTCTAGCTGGGTCAATTCATGACTTAAGTCTAAATATCCAAGAAGCTAAGGTTTGTATATATATCATTTACAGAAATGTGCTTGTTTTGCAAATCAAGGGAATCATATCAGTATTTTATATTAGTGAATCATCTTACGTCAATCAATCAAGTCAATCAAAGCAATCAAACCTATCATTATTTGTTCGTGTCTCTATGTCTTGAGAGCGAAGTATTAGTTTATCAATCCTATCAAGATCCCATATCAGTTTTCACACTAATCAAGATCAATCCTATCAACTGTATCAATTTTCACACTGATCAGTTATCCCATATTAGTTTTACTATCCTATTAGATTGACAAATCACATTCATTGGTACCATTATCCTATTATTATAATCACTTGTTTTGCTTAACTACAACAGACCTATCTATCTTGGATATACAAATTTGTGAGTCATGGCATATCATCAATATTTTTTAGAAATGAAAACATATTGGACCAATCAATCAAAATCTTTCAAATCAAGGAATCAATATGTTTTATTTTTGAGGGGGCATCAGAGTATCAAATTGGCATCGCATCAAAAAAATTTATCAGTGGGGTATATCATATCAGGTTATCATATCAGTATCATATCATATCAATTTCATATCAGGAGGCAAATCAGTATCAGATCAGTTTATCATATCATATCAGGAAGCATATCACTATCATAGACAGTATCATATCATCGTACCAACCATCAGAGGTATCAAGGAATCACAAAACCAGAAAAGAATCAGATAATCATACCAAGGGAATCTTTGAATCAATGTTCTTCACACATCGACTCAAAGAGGGGCATTTGTAGACATGGAAAATTGGCCAAAGGATTAATTAAATCAAAAGGTGCATCAAATCATCAAAATAGCACGAAAAATCAATAAATGGAACAAAGGAAAATTCAATTAAATGATTAAATGAAGCTTGAAAAGGGGAAAAACACTACAAAATTGATTAAATTCAATTAATGACATAGTTGTTGAAAGAAAAAATTAAAATGAACCTCTTACTCTTCATGGCTAAATTTAATTACTTTAATTAATTAATAAATCATAATTTCCCTCAACAAAGCAAATTGGAGATAAAATGGACACAAATCACTCACTTTTGTTGAAATGGTCCAGCCTTTTGAAATCATTTAAATGATTGTCGCCTCCTTGTCCCCCCATTTATGGACAAAGAAAAGCCAATTGACCTTACCCAAGCATAACCATGATCAACTCACTCTACCCCCTACCCTTGGGAAATTACTATAAGTATGAAGCATTTTGGAGAGCATTTCCATCTTAGAATTTCAATTGAAAAACATTGTTACTATAGTCAATTGAGATCATTTCTAAGAGCAATTGAAGCATTTGAGCATTTAGAGTTATCATTTTAGCATTTTATCATTGCATTGTTATCAATGGAGCTAGATTAAGCATAAATTCATCATAGAATAAGCATTTAGAAGCATCATAGCAGCATTATTCTCATTTTAGAGGTGTCACTAGTGAGGATTTGCAGCTGAGAGCTCACTTACCACTTCTTTCTAGAGATCCATGAGATGTTATAGATTGTAGTTGCATTTTAGAGTAAATTTCCTTTGTATTTAGCTTAAATTGTTGCTACTTGATCTTAATTTCATGAAGGTGTTAAACTCACACACACAATAGGATTAGTATTAGGATTAGGATTGATAAGATTGGGATTAGGATTGATAGGAGATGGTGTACCATCTACCAAATTCTTCACATAATCCAAAAGAGTAATAAGGCTACCACATAAATCTTTAATGAAAGTTTTGAAACTAGGAAGACTAGTGTCGGTCAACTTCACAAAAGCATAGGCAAGAGCAAAGTGAAGGGTCATTAACATAATGAAGTGAGTAATACTCTCATAAACATCATAGGTATTGTAAAGAGATGCTAAAAGAAGGGTAATAAGGAACATGACCACACACCAAAGCATCTTAACAATCTCCATGAAATGCAAGAAATGTTTTTATATTTTATTGAATATGTAAATTTTTTTGTATTTTTGAATTTAAAATGCAAGAGCATAAACTAGATGTGAGAAAGGATTAAATCTAACACAATAAGGCATCTAAATCCACCAAAGAAAAAGGGGTAAGTATGTCGGGTTCACCAAAATGAATAGGGTGAAATAGTATCCACCCTAAAATGTATGGGGGAGATATGAGATCTACTTCTAAATCCACATTCCCAAAGGAGAGATCAAAATTGATCAACTGAAAGGTTAATGCACAATTGAATCAATCTATGGAGAATATGAAAGAGGAAGAAAACATAATATTTCCCTACGGATAATATGTGCTTGAAATCTGAAATAATTGAAAGGAAAGTACTAATCTGAAAATAGGGAAAATCTGGAAAATGTTGATTTCTGATGTTTGTGTCAAGCATTGGGCAATTTTGCAACCTGTTTCAAACTGGAAATGTCGAGACAAAGAAAACCCAGAAAAATTTTATCTTTATGACAGTAGGTAGTCTTTGACCCTGATAAAAGGTCAAAGGCTACATTAATATTTTGAAGGTCGACCTTGACTTTGGTCATAGATCTCGGAAGTTTGCCAAAATGGGTATCTAAATTCAAGCTCAAATCTGCAGTTTTGCACCTGTACCTACAAGAAAAAGAGGGTTTGTGTTGTTTGTTTGAGGGGTATGCTAGCAAGTAGTAGAATTAGATCTAACAATGAAGCTATGTAATTCAATAGATATGCAATTGTATTTCAAATGTAAACAAGTATATTGAGATGAAAGCTTGAACACAACAATGGAAAATGTAAGTTAAAACCATGAAAGTAAATGCAAAACCTCCATGATTGTATGCTTGGAATCCACCTTAAGGGAAGAATGAATGGATCTTAGAAGATGAACAAAGGATCTTGAAGGAAGATCACACCATCATGACGGCTAGATCTAGGGTTTGAATGATGAATCTTGCATGCTTGAGCCAAATCCCTTCAAAGGCTTGAATGCTTGAATGCTTGATCTTCAATGGAGGACTTGAATGGAGAAGAGGACTTGAATGCTTCCTTGAAAATGCTTGATGAAATTATTTTTTGATCTTTCTTGAGAACTTGAGTGCTTGATGGAAAAGGAGATGTGAATGATGGATGAGAAAATGAGAGATGAAGGCTTCCTTTTATAGTGATCTAGGGCACAAACCTCTAGAGAAGGCCGACATTGGGGAATTAAATCCCAATTAACCTTAACCCTTAGAAATAGACCCATATTAAATGCAATTTAAGGATTTACCATTCTGAAGTCCGAAATGGTCGACCCGGAAGTGGGAAAACAAATATCTCTGAAACCTGACATCAGAAAATCATGGTATCCTGAAATTTGGACCCTGGGTCAAGGACGAGGTAGACCCCGCCCTAGGTCAGGGTCAAGTTTTTCCTTGACCTAGGTCAGGGTCAAGGTTGAATTTGACCCTCAAGGTTGACTTTGACCTTGAGGTCGAAAGCCTCGAGACCACAATCCATAATGCTAGGAAATGCAGAAACATACTAAAAATAGGGACAAAGAGAAGCAAAATGGGGAGAGCAAGTTAGATCCGAGCAAAGGGCCGATTCAAGGTGGTTGACATGACTCAAACCACTCACTCGAAGGGTTAAATGTTCTTAACATGGAAGTGCTTTCATTTTAAGACGATACAATAATATATCTTAAGGGGAGGTCTTAAGGGGATCTAGAATTAATATCATAAAAATAACAAGTTAATACATGTAACTAATGAACAATAAATATTCTAACTCATTCTAGAACTAACACATGTCATAAGTAATCTAACTAATTTCATCATTTTTTAGTGTTCAAACTAATGTCTTAAGGGAATCTTTAACTAATAAGCAATCTTAAGGGGAGGTCTTAAGGGGATCTATTATTAATATCATAAAAAATAACTAGTTAATACATGTAACTAATGGACAATAAGTATCATAAAATCATTGAATAATCAAAGCATACATATAAAACAATACATGTGTACAAACTTATATATATATATATATATATATATATATATATATATATATATATATATATATATATATATATATATATATAACATTCTATATATTAAAACCATTGAACCATCAAATAGGTCCATCATATGTTTAAATATATAAATAAAGTATAGTCAATTTAATCCAGAGATATCAAGTAGGTTCTAACACATGAAATAGGTATAAATATTATACTTTTTAGACCAACTCAAGTGGTTCAGACCTTTCATGGAGAACATGTAATATTCTCTCATGATCCTCACTATCTAGTCTCCACTTACGACGTCCACATTGAGATTTAACTATATGGAGACAAATGGAGGTGGCAACTACTAGGTGACTATATTCAAACACCTTATTGACTAGTTAGTAATTAACAAAGTGAATACCATGTTGAATTACTTTGATTTTCTTGAAATATGTTCCCTCTAAAACAACTAAGCCCGCAGGTCACAAATTTTAACAATATAAATTTAATCAAACTAAATTTGAAATTTGTTAAAAGGTTGAAATTTAAAATTTACAAATTAAGTTCAATATATTGATGTAAAACATGTAAAAACCTATGGGGAACAACATTCCATCACTTTCTTTAGGTTCAAGTAACTTCATGTCCTCTCTATAGTACAAAGCAGTAAATAATAACCAACTCCTTCTACATTTCCATGCTCAGCAATCATTGCAAAGACATCTCCTGCACAGTAAATTTATATATACATGTGAGATCTTAAAATTTCCTTAGTTCAATCTATAGATCTATCTATCTATCTATACAGGCATCTCAATGGACCATATTATGTGAAATATATATACTTACCAATTTTGACAAATCCTGAGATATGATCGTAATCAGTAGAAATCAAAGGGACATCATCAAAGTTTTCATCTTCATCTCTATCAAATGTATCAGTAACAACTAGTGGAACTAGATTCCATGCACCTACATATCCATGGTCTTGATTGATGCATTCCTCATAATTGTCATCAATGCAGTGATGAAAAAAACATGAGTAGTCCCTAGTGTTCAACATCCAATTGTGAAAATTTGGACTCATAACTGAATGCAAAGATCGCATTGCAACCATGCATAATTTTTCTATCCACACCTAAAAAAATGCATATATAATACATTCTATAAATATAATTTGAATAAAGAATACATAAAAAATTTAAACACTCAAGAATAATTTAGAAATGTGTTCATACCTTTTATCTCCCAAAATTTTCTATGTTGCATTGCTTGAGTCAATCCCGATGATGTGTCATTCTCATTTGGTGTGAAATGTGTCTTGCACCATTCAAAAACATCATGTGCATTTTTTATATGAACTCCCTTATAATTCATTTGATACTTTCGTAGAGCACGTTTGGTGCAAGCTCCAACACCATGATGTTCACCTTTTCCATGTCCACTCTCAAAGAAACTCCAGACATGTGGTATGTTTTCATTACGATGATATCTACACAGTGCATAAAATGGTCTTGATGATTTGAATTTTGCAACACATCCATCTGACCAAACATAATGTTTATCAATTTTTATACCTCTTTCTTTCAAATTTGCAAAAAACATCTTGAAGCAATGTTCTACATAATGAATGTCATGCTCTCTATCATCACTTATATAAAAATGATATTCCTTCTTGATGACCCATGCTTCAAATGTTCTCTGAATACCATCCAAATATAATTGTGCACATTGATAACACACATAACCATAATAGTAATTTTCTCTGAAAAATAGTATTCTGATTGAATTGCCTTTTGATGAACAAAGGAATAGTTTTTTGCAAAATCAACAACTGATACAATAGTTCCAAGTGGGAAATTGTCTCTCAATGTTTGGAATTGTTGTGCTTTCCACTTTGCAAAAAAAGCATGATGTATGTAGGGTTGAATCAATTTTTTAAATTTGTCCATAAATAATCCAACATTTATCTCCTCTTCAACATATTCTAACCTTTTGGATTCTTTCCCAAATTTTGTTTCATTCTTTACATATTTGTAACTCTTACAATTTACCATCTTTGTTACATCAATATTTTCATTTTTCAAAGGAAAAAGACACAAATCAACACATGTTTAACATATTCCTTTTATGCAATTTATTTGTCCAGCTACATCATCTCTTTTGTCACATAAAATGGATGAGATGAATTCACTTCATCTAGTAGGAGGAGCATTTTAAAAAACATAAGTGTCTTCTACAAACTTTTGAAAAACCTGATAGTGGAGATCAAATTCAATATGATAATGACAACAACAAGTTTCAAACACTTTGTTTGTCCTCATATAATATGGCTTCAATATTTCAAACAATGTTTTCCCAATCTTTATATTAGGATTTGAACTACAAAATGACACATACGTTTCATGTTGTGTTGTGTCCAACCAATGTTTCATATGATATTCATATTGATTAGATGAAATTCTATGTCTGATAACATCTCTACTATTTGATGAAGGACATGTATTATCATTCCAACATAATGTGACCAAATTATTGATTCCTCCATCAATCCTATCACAATGAGGAGCTCTACACATGATTACCCAATTGCCTTCCAAGGTGCTATCATCCAAAATTATTCTCCTATTAACATATCGTGATATTATTTTCCTACTAAAATTAATCCGAGATGAAATAGAAGATATATGTCTTTTTCAGAGCATAGTGTTATCTATAATGGATGTCAACATAACGTTTCTTGTAATTTGGTTTTATCTTTAGTTCGAGATTGCTTCCCTACTTGGTTCAAACCTTTCCTAAGATTTTCAATCATATCAGTATGCATTGTTGGAAAAATGGTTAGCGCTCCCCTCAGGATTCGTGACATGGCTTAACCGCCTCTTGTGTCTTCTATAAGTCTAGTGGTTGTATCAGGTATTAACAGGTTGATCTTTTGGTGCAATGACAACCACTACTTGTAACAAGTGGTATCAGAGCTTGGTCATAGGTTTGAATCCCCTTGGGTAATGTCGAGGGGGAGATTGTTGGAAAAATGGTCAGCGCTCCCCTCGGGATTTTTAGCATGGCTTAACCACCTCCTATGTCTTCTATAAGTCTAGTGGTTGTATCAGGCATGAACAGGTTATCTTTTGGTGCAACGAAAACCACTACTTGTAACATGCATGTCAACAACTTTTCTCTTCTTTGATGTTGTGTCTATACCCAATAATTTTAATGCCCCTTCCAACTTTTTGTTTATAACTACAACTGAAAGCAATTGGGCTTGTTCAAGTGTTTCAAAATTATCAAATTTAGCCAATATTTCTCTTGCTATCATCTTCATTGATCTCTTCTTAGCAAGACTTAAGGGTTGAACATTAGAAAGTGATCTCAAATTCTCCACATCCATTGCAAGTAAATGTTCTAAGTTTCTATAATTAATATTTCTCTTTACAATTTGAGCTAAATTTGAAAGTTCATCCATACCAATAGGAGCACATGATCCCGACCCTTCTCCAACATCAATTTCTTGAGCTTCTATAGGGAGTGATCTCGATCCTTCTTCAATGTGCAATTCTTTGACTTGACTTGACCCTCCTACTTCATCTTGTCCTTCACCTTCTTTAGTTTTATAATAATATGTTAATGCAACTTTATGATTTCTTTGTTCAGTACCAGGTGACCTTTTCTAGCAGATTTACTTTGTCTTCCCTTCTTATTCCCCATTTCTTCTCTCCAAAACATATCTTCCACAAGATCGCCAATAAAAATTCTCTTCTTCAAAAAATACTTTGATCTAATATTTCCCCTCTCCAAAATTATGCCTTTGAAAAAATAGAAATAGAAATCCTCCTCCAAAAAATGCCTTTGTAAAAATTGATCAATAATAGAAAAAATAATAGAAAAACTGAATTAATTTATTGCAATTCGGTAGAAAATAGAAAGAAAATGTTTTAGTTTTATACCATTCTAAATTTTTTTACAAAACAAATTCATAACTAGCCGACATACTTCGCTCGAAGTAGGCTGGGAAAAAATTTGTCAAGGTGTTTCTCCACCAGAATTTTCACATGGGGGTCTTCAAGCGAAGACCCTTCACACGAAGACCATCAGGTGCCTTTGCGCAAAGGCGGTCTTCGCTCGAAGACACCTAAATTGAAATTTTTCCCTCAGAAAAAAAGTAAACTACAAAAAAATGGCCTTCCAAGGCCTGGGACAAGGACCAAACAAGATGGTGTTTTCAAACATATGATGTCAAATGATGCTATTCAGAACAAGATTTATAATGAATATAATTTTAATACATATTGAGTTCATTATCAATTTTAAACATTACTTTAACTAAACATAGGTTTTTTGGTCGTTCAACAACCTGTCTCTTCAAGACTTTAAGAAAAAATAGTAAATTAAAATTTTTTTTATGAAAAATATGTAGGAAAAGAGTATTTGTGTTACCTTTCTATAAAAAAAAAATAATTTTTTTTTTGATATACACAGATCAAGTTAGAGCATTCAAAGTGACCTTATGTCTAAATTACAGTTACTATCACTTTAGAACTTAATAAACTATGAAATATTGACCCAAAATGAATGAAACCAATTGCATCCTTTAGATACTAAAGTTACAAATATAATCTCGAAATAATTACATCGTTATGATATTTTAAAAAAAAGTTATGCTGATCCAAGTGACAGTAACTCCTTAAAAATAGTTTTTTTCACACAAACCACTTTTCAAAGGAGAAGTACAAATGAATTTAAATAAATTTTAATTTTAAAAAAAAAATATTTAGAAACTAGAAAGAAAATTCTAAAAGACTCTAGTTTACATCATCTTCAAATTCCTAATAGTTTTGTGGAAACTCGTGTCCGAAAGTGAAGTTTTTTCTCAGAATGTTGATCTCTATGTCAAAGTTGGCCAAAAAGTGGGACACACTATTATGGGCCCACCCATATGAATAGGTTACAAAGATGTCAAAAAAAATTTAAAAAGATTGAAAACTATCAAAGGTCCCTTAGAAAATTCAGTAAAAAAGATGAGGTAAAAATAGCCATTTTCATCTTGTACCCACCTAGAGATTGCCAATATCATTTTGTACCCTGCATTCTATTCCTAGATTTCTGCCACAAGTTAGATCTACATTCTAGTTTTCATTTTTGTACATTTAAGCTTTCTATCAATCTGTATCAATATTTTATTTCTAGTATTTTAGCAACTTGTCTAACTTATTATCTACATTACATTTTCATATCATTTATATTTTCATAATTACATATTTAGTGAAGAACCACTATCCCACCTAGCACTTGAGTCTCCTCTTTAGCCTAGTGGAGCATCTTCCTTCAAAATGTGCAATCGTGAGTGTAAAGGATAAAATGTGGATGGGGTCCTAGAACAATGGTTTGCACATAAAAAAGACCCCAAAACCAATATTTTACACTTACATTTGAATTGTATTGATATGGAAAGTAAATATAAATGACTAATGTTGAAATGAAGACATAAAAGTACTTACCTCCGAAAAAGAACCTACTGAAAACCCTGCCAAACAGTCTCAGAAACTGTTGATTTTAGCGTTGTTAAACCAAAACTGCGAGATCTACAAAACCCATAAATATTTTCCAATTATGAGGGAGGTCATCTTTGACCCTCATAACAGGTCAAAGGCTACATTTTTATTTTGAAGGCTGATTTTGTCTTTGTTCATAGATCTAGAAAGTTCACCGAAAAGGGTATCTGAATCCAATCTGAGATCCGAAGTTCCTCACCTATACCTGCAAGAAAAAGAGGGTTTTTTGTTGTTTGTTTGAGGGGTTTGCCTTGGTCAAACTCTAGTTTGGAATTAACCTTAATATTTAAATTGAAATAAGAATGCTAGCAAGTAGTAGAAATGGATCTAACAATGAAGCTATGCAATTCGATAGATATGTAATTGTATTTTGAATGTAAACAAGTATATTGATATGAAAGCTTGAACATCAATAAATGTAAATCAAAACTCCATGATTGTATGCTTAGAATCCACCTTGATAGAAGAGTGAATGGATCTTGAATATGAACAAAGGATCTTGAAGGAAGATCACACCATCATGATGGCTAGATCTAGGGTTTGAATGCTAGATCTTGAATGCTTGAATCAAATCCCTTCAATGGATTGAATGCTTGAATCCTTGATCTTCAATGGAGAACTTGGATGGAGAAGAGAACTCGAATGCTTGAATGAATGCTTGCTTGATCACCTTGCTTGAGAGTGCTTGAGCATGAAAACTTGATGGATAAAATGAGAGAGGAAGGCCTCCTTTTATAGTGATCTAGGGCACAAACTTCTAGAGAAGGTCGACATTGAGGAATTAAATCCCAATTAACCTTAACCCCTATAAATGGGCCCATAATTCAAATTTCACCTTGAATTATGGTCCAACCACAATAACCAACTAAGGAGGGAAAAAAACTAAATGAAATTCTAATTAAAACCTTTTCGCACTCAGATCCGAGGGCCCGACATTGATTTTGGGGCCCACCGGGACCAAATATGAAAAAGGAGCAAAGATTTTGGAGGAGGTCAAAGACAACCTCAATCCTAACCTAGTTAGGATTGAGCTCAATCTTAATCTAGTCAGGATTGAGGTCAATTTTGACCTAGTCAGGATCAACCTTGATTATGACCCTGTGGACCTAGATCCAGCCAGAATCAAGATAGGAGGTCCCGGGGATGCCCGAAGACCTAGAAATGATGTCAGAATGGGACAGAATGCCAAGGAGAGGCATAAAATCTTATGATGACTATGATGAAGGCTAGGAGGACCTATTTTTAAGCCCAACCTAGAAAATAGAGACATGGAAGAGGGAAATTAAGGAGAATCCTCGAGATCCTAACCCTAATTTCACCTAGAATGAAGGAATCAAGTACATAAAAGAAGTGGAAAGTGGGGAGAAAGGTAGATCCAAGAAAAGATCAATTCAAGGCATTTGAAATGACCCCAGACTACTCACTCAAAGGTCTAAATGCTCTTGACATGGAAGTGCTTCCATTTTAAGACGATACATTAAGCCCCCACTTTAGCAAGAGTATGGACTCGATGCAAACTCTTGGTAAAGGAGAAGAAAGAGGAGATACAAGTGGATTCACAATCAGATAAAATAACACTTAACTAAGGACACAAGCCCCCAAACTAAGGATTCTAACTCAACATACACACAAGAGGGTGCCAAAAGAACAAGGGTTAGTACAAACAACCCAAATCAATTAGCATAAGATACCTTGCTAAGAAATAATTATCATACTAATATCATATTTGGAAAGCTATCATAAAAGCAAAAATCATTACATAAGAAAGACAAGAGCAACACTATAAATAACATAGCTTCATGATCCTATCCTACTAGCATGAAAGAGAAAAGAGAGAGAGGGAAAAGAGTGATTACCTCACCTAGTAAGATGCCCACCTTACCATGAATTACCCTAGAGGGAGAGCCCAACAGATTTACCCATAAATTGTGCTTGCAATTGTAATGCATCTTCTAACGGCTTTTGGAATACTGATAGATCCACCATCTTGTATCACTATGAATATGAAATGCACGTCTCCTCAAGATTTAGCAACTTATGTGTGTTATCTTCAAAAGATTTAGCATATGAATGCGCATCTTTTCAGGATTTAGCAACTTATGTGTGTTACCTTCAAAGATTTAGCATATTTGAAATTGGAAATGTGTGTCCCTTTAGGATTTAGAAACTTATGTGCGTTACCTTCAGAGGATTTAACATATTGAAAATTTTGAAAAATGTGTGTCTCCTCAGGATTTAGCAACTTATGTATGTTACCATCAAAAGATTTAGCATATAGATGTGTGTCTTTTCAGGATTTAGCAACTTATATGTGTTACCTTACAAGATTTAGCATATAAAAATAAAAAACTATAGTACAAGGGAGGCCCTATATATGCCCCCCTCCTTAATACAGAAAAAAAATACTATTTTGTCATGTTAAGGAAAGAAAAGAACAAGGATATAGCCTTCTTCAACATCAAGACAATATCCACAAACAACACCCAATCCAAGCCAAGAAGGTCATAGCTCCTATGAGGCCATGTAAGGGATGAATGTAAAGAGATATCATGCAAGAAGTGAAAAGAAAGTAACCCTTATGAGGAATAGCACACTGTTTAGTTTCCAAGGGGAGAGATATATCAACCATGGAAACCCAATGTCAAACAATGAAATAGGTTGTGATCAAGGACAAAGATCCTCAATGCAAACCAAAATTTTTATGTATGATTGGATATCACATAATGGATAAATACTGCTTACCCAAGGAAAGAGGTGAATCTGAGAAAGATAGAAAAGAAGGAGATGGCATCCTTGCCTCCCAAGTGTAGGAACAAAGATGGAAGAGGATACCTACTTCACAATGCAAGGAGATATCATATTTAGCAACAATGTATACCATATTCTTAGTGAGGGATATTGACCCCTACATCCAAGAGTATAGATAATCGTGAAAAGGATATGTCACTCATGGAAAAGGATCCTCAAGAGATCTTATCAACAAGACCCCCACAAAAGAGGATTGCTTTAGATAAAATATCATCTTTCAAAGGCTGGAACAAAGATTCAATCATCAAGACCCTTGCAAAGAAGAGAGAGGAATCTTTGGTATGAGGGAAACAACTCTAACACCAAAGCAAGGGTGAGAGTTTATAAAGAACATAATTTGCAACATAGAGAAGAAGTGATGACCTATGGCAACAACTTCTCATATAAGAAAGTTATCCATAGTCAAAACATCTGTCAATATGATGAAATAATATTGCAATATCAACAAATACCACTAAGCTAAGGAAAGCAGTTCCCTAGACAAAGAGAGAGAAGAGAGAACCTTTCCCCCCAAGGATGAAAGGCAAGGGATACCTTTTCAAAACACATGTCCTAGAAAAGATATCTTGAATAATAGAAAAGAGCAATGGATGAAAATAAATCATAATACAAACCATGAAAATATAACCAATTAAGCTCATAATGGATTCTAGAAAACAAGAAGAAATATACCTCTTGCTCCCTAGTCTAGAAGAGAAAAGATCTATGTTATATCAGAGTGAGGGGTAAAATTATGAATAAATTTCAAAGGAGAAGTTTCTTTTCTTTGATCTTTATGGATCAGATAATATGGAGAAGGTTCTTTGAAGAATCTTTGCACATCTACATCATGAACCATAGTTTGAACCTCAACATAAGCATGGGAACAACTAGGAATAGCAGATGGAGAATTAGGAATCAGATTAGGAAAGATAGGATTAGGAATAGGAAAATTAGAAACACTACTAAAAGTGTAGGAATTGATATGAATGGAAAACACAACCAAAGGAACACTTGGAACCACAGTTGGAAAAGGATTTGAATAGATATAAGTAATATTATGGTAAGAATGTTGTGAGGTAGGGTCGTGATTTCCCATAAGATCACCACTAAGAGGAAGAGCATTAAGGGAATTCATATCTTTCTCTACTAATGCCTTATCACTAGAAGGAATCCCAAATGAAGGTGAAGGATCTATAATGTCATCTTCTTTCACATAAGGGAAGTATGTTTTAGAGAATATGTCATCCACTTGTATCAAAAATCCTTCACAGGGAGGGGATAAATCAATGTAATTATCCAAGGGTTCATCCCAAAAAGTAAAATTATCCATAATGGTTTCATGAGGAAGAGAGTAATCAACATCCAAATCCAAAGGTTCATCCCAAATAGGAGGATTATCATACCTATCCATTAAGTGCATTGTAGGAGTGTCATAAGTCATTAAAGCTTGATTTCTAGAGGGGGAAGAAGGACATCTATTAGGAGAAGAATTAACATCGATCTTCAACTCCTCTCCATAAAGAGAAATATGATGGAGATATAGATTAAGGTCATCTTCATTCTCTAATATATCCTTATAGGGTAATTAAAAATAGGACAAAGCAACATCACATGCCCTAGATGAAGTTTTGCTAGGTGTAACACCATGCAATGGTAAGGTAAGAGGAGGATGTTGTGTAATCCCAAAAGTTTTGGAAAATGTTTGAAACAACTTGTGCAACATGATAACCAATAGATCTAGATATATCCCAATGTATTCAAATGAAATTTTATAAACATAAAAAGGAAACCAAACACAATAGAGCATCTAATTCCACAAAGTAATGTAAATGTTTTTGTATTTTTGAAGAAATTTTGCAATTTTTTTTGGATTTTTGAAATGTAAGAGCATAAAAGAAATCTAATCTTAAGGAAAGAAAATAAATGATCTAACACCAAAAAGAAAGAGAGTAAGTATGTCGGGTTCACCAAAATGTAAAGGATAAAATGTGGATGGGGTCCTAGAACAATGGTTTGCACATAAAAGAGACCCCAAAACCAATATTTTACACTTACATTTGAATTGTATTGATATGGAAAGTAAATATAAATGACTAATGTTGAAATGAAGAGATAAAAGTACTTACCTCTGAAAAAGAACCTACTGAAAACCCTACCAAACAATCTCAGAAACTGTTGATTTTTTTGATCTTAAACCAAAATTGCGAGGTCTACAAAACCCAAAAATATTTTCCAATTCTGAGGGAGGTCGTCTTTGACCCTCATAAAAGATCAAAGGCTACATTTTTATTCTGAAGGCCGATTTTGACTCTATTCGTAGATCTGGAAAGTTCACCAAAAAGGGTATCCGAATCCAATCTCAGATCTGAAGTTCCACACCTGTACCTGCAAGAAAAAGAGGGTTTTTTGTTGTTTGTTTGAGGGGTTTGCCTTGGTCAAACCCCAATTTGGAATTAACCTTAATATTGAAATTGAAATAAGAATGCTAGCAAGTAGTAGAAATGGATCTAACAATGAAGCTATGCAATTCGATAGATATGTAATTGTATTTTGAATGTAAACAAGTATTTTGATATGAAAGCTTGAACATCAATAAATGTAAATCAAACCTTCATGATTGTATGCTTGGAATCCACCTTGATAGAAGAATGAATGGATCTTTCAGATGAACAAAGGATCTTGAAGGAAGATCACACCATCATGATGGCTAGATCTAGGGTTTGAATGATGGATCTTGAATGCTTGAATCAAATCCCTTCAATGGATTGAATGCTTGAATCCTTGATCTTCAATGGAGAACTTGGATGGAGAAGAGAACTTGAATGCTTGAATGAATGCTTGCTTGATCACCTTTCTTGAGAGTTCTTGAGCATGAAAACTTGATGGATAAAATGAGAGAGGAAGGCCTCCTTTTATAGTGATCTAGGGCACAAACTTCTAGAGAAGGCTGACATTGAGGAATTAAATCCTAATTAACCTTAACCCCTAGAAATGGGCCCATAATTCAAATTTCACCTCAAATTATGGTCCAACCATAATAACCAACTAAGGAGGGAAAACAATTAAATGAAATTTGAATTAAAACCTTTTCGCACTCGGATCTAAGGGCCCGACATTGATTTTGGGGACCGTCGGGACCAAATATGAAAAAGGGGCACAGATTATGGAGGAGGTCAAAGACAATATTGATCCTGACCTAGTTAGGATCGAGGTCGATTCTGACCTAGTTAGCATGAACCTCGATTCTGACCCTGTCGGCCCAGATCCAGCCAGAATCAGGACAAGAGGTCTTGGGGATGCCTGGAGACCTAGAAATGATGTCAGAATGGGACAGAATGCCAGGGAGAGGCATAAAATCTTATGATGACTATGATGAAGGCTAGGAGGACCTATTTCTAAGTCCTACGTAGAAAATAGAGCCATGGAAGAGGGAAATTAAGGAGAATCCTCGAGATCCTAACCCTAATTTCACCTAGAATGAAGGAATCAAGTGTAGAAAAGAAGTGGAAAGCAGGGAGAAAGTCAGATCCAAGAAAAGATCAATTCAAGGCATTCGACATGAACCCAGACCACTCACTTAGAGGGTTAAATGCTCTTAATATGGAAGTGCTTCCATTTTAAGATGATACAGTGAGAAAGAGGGATGATTTACCTATATGCATTGCTTCCCTTCTCATCACATACATTTTTGGTAAACCTAACTCTTTGATAACATACTTCTAATTTTTGGTATTTAGACTCTCTTTGCATATCTAGATCTACTTTACATGCTTTACATTTGATCTTTATATTTTATGGTTATATATTTTTTTCATTATAATTTATATTTTTCTAATTTGAGTTTCATATCTATTTCAAATTGTATATTTGCATTAGATATATCTCTCTTTCATTCTCTTGAAAATGAGTGTTATTACCTTGAGTCCTACCTATAACATTCTAATTAGAAGAAGTTGTAGACTTATGAGTTCCTTTGATCCCAAGTCCTTTATTTTTCCTTGGAATCTTGATGAGACCAACATGCCTACTAATGATATTCTTCATATTGTTGAGAAAAACCCTTCCCATGATGACGATGAGATTTTAAGAGTCCCTCCTATGCAAGTGCAAAAAAATTCCCAAGAATTTTAAAAAAATTGAGCAATGGTTAGGACATGAAAAATCTAATTCTAAGGTAATCTCAATTGTAGAGGGTTTAAGGAAGATAATTCATAATGATGAACATGGTTATAACATCTTGCATAGTCATCTCATTGATAACAATGTTAAGCCTATTAGAGATCATTCCCAAGAGATGGGTTTCATTGTATCAACCACTAATGTTGAGACCTCTACCGGTTCCCAAGAATCATGGGTTTGTTGAACGATAAGAATATGATAGGATCCATTATCAAGATCAAAAAATAATTTTGGCCAATGAATGGAATTGATTAAAATGATTAAATTCCCTTGTACTTTTGGCTTTGCTAGACCAAGGTGGGTTCACCTTTCTTATTATTAAGAAGAATAAGCCTTTACATATTTTAATCTCCCTTCAATCTATCTCAAATCAGCATAAGTATTTGAAATAGACAATTGAATAGTAAACAGTCCTTACTCGTATTGATAACTAAAACTAAAACTAAAATGCTCAAATTGATTATGTCTGTTTGTTGAATAAAGTATTTATTAGTGCCTTATCCCAAGCCATAAAGTAACAATAATTATTTGTGTATCTACTATTTGGAAACTCAAACTATTTAGCACTACTCCAGCTTATGCCTTACAAAAATAGGAATTATGTTATTTATGTCTTGCATAAACATGAAAGTATGCCAATCATAAAACCCTTCTTACTGATCCAACATATTCCTCCAAATAACACTACCTATTTGATAGGATTTAACTCTTCCTTGAAGAGACTAACCAAAGAAGAAACACAAAAGCATTAAGGTTCCACAATAAATCAGTTGTATCCTTGATACATTGGTTGATATGATTAGGAGAATATAAGTGTGGACATAAATTGAATGATAGCTTTATATTAAAATTAATGAACAGTTGATAGCATGTCAAAATAACATATTTTTTGCATATTCTTTGTTAAAACCCTAGGAATATAAGACAATGTTTGGTATAAAATGTATAACAATTGATGATCTTTTACCCTAGTCCTGATTTCCATTTTATAAGGATAAGGGAGCACTTTAGACTATTACAATCTTTTAGAAATGAAAAATTATTTAGCAACCCCAAATTACAAAATATTCACATACTTTAATTTTTTCATTTGTACTTTGTAATATTTTGCAATAAAGTTCTAGAAATCATTTCTTCAATATGTCACCTTCGTTTTCATGCTCATGTGAGAAATAAATTTTATCCCCATAAAAATATCATTATCTTCAACATACCTTAACTCCAAAATAATCCTACTTTAATCTTCATTTTCCTTGGTTGAATATGTTCATCCAAAAAAAATAAATGTAACATTGAATAGAGATAATCTTCCACAAGATTATCTATTTATTAGTGATGTATATTTTTTTTCATTTTTAAGTCTTTAAATAATTTAAGATATTAAAAGAAGAAATTTTGGTTAATCTATTTATATGAATCAAGAGTTTAAAATTGTAGGTTGGATTTGAGTGTCATAATGTAACCACATCAATTATATCATTATTGAGTTGTCATAGACAATTATAGAAAGATTTGAATTAAATATGTGCATCAAGTCATGAATTATTAATTGTCTCATATGTCATTATATGATTAGTTGTTTTTTTTATGTGACTTATGAAAATGGATTTTTTTCTCCATTTTATAGGCACAACTATTGCAGCTACCAGTTCTTAACATTACAAGTACCAAATAAAACTCTAATAAAAAGAGCTCTTGTTATACAACACCATAATAAATATTGATGTAAGTCAGACAATGTATTTTCTTTGCGCGAATAATAATTGCAATACAAACACCACTTGGGAAGATGATTTCTCCCTTACTTATTGTCTCTTCTCCACATTTTCATCTTGTTACACCAAAAAAAGAGTTCTCACCTTTTTTCCATCAAGAAGACATTTCTCTTTGCTTCTAAGTTTATACTACCTATAAAGTGTTTATCTTTGAGGTAATTTCAAATATTTTACTATTTCATTATCTCATAGTTCACTAGAAATTTACATGGAAAACCCATGATAGGAATTACCACAGTGAGAATAACATTCACTATATACTAATGCATGTTGAACCTTTGTAAAACTAATTTCACATGCTTATTCTAACCTGGTCATAGATTTATGATCACTTTATCACTTCTAGTTTCCATCCAGTAAATGTGTTTATTTTCACTATGATCTTTAATTTTAGATGTAGCGCCAAGGTAAGACTTTTAAGTTCTATAATCGTATCTTCCCCTTTACTAATATATAACATATCATCAACATATAATGCAATGTCCAAGATATGATCACCATTGGGTTTATAATAAATATGGTGAATTGATTTAGAAACCTTAAATCACATACTCAACACATATGTATCAAATTTTTTGCACCACAAGCTAAGACTCTACTTGAGGCCATATAAAGATTTCTTCAATTTACAAAAAAAATACTTTTACCTTCTACCATGTAATTTCTTGGTTGTTTGTGTACCATCCTAAAAATTTAGCACTCATGACTAGATATTTTATTAGGACCTATTAGACCCCATTTTTGTGATTTCGAAGTCCAAATACCTATTATGTTTGATCTTGGAAACATGTTATTCTTCCCCCTAGATATTTTCACCTATCCTAACATCTTGCCCAAATTTTGGACCATTCTCCAGGGTACATAGTTCCAATAGAGTTTTGTCCCAAAGGATTGGGGCCCAAATTTGGTCTAAGGCCCCGTGTCAAGGCATTAGCAAGAAATATGATCTTGAGGTTGGCCTAGAATATTTTTTAATTGCAAAATGATGGTTTGAGTATAAAAACCACCTTATCTCTCCCCATTATATATATAAAAACTATATACTCAAGAATTTATAATCAATTTTTTAATAAACAATCAAGAGAAATTGACTAATTGGATTCAAGGTTTAAGACAATCATCCAAGATCAAGTTTCTCCAATTCTCCAATTCTTCAAGATCATTCAAGTTAAAGGATGCATTATATAATTGAATCATCTTTCTCTCCCATGATGGCCAAATAGAGGAATTCTAAATCAAGTAATAAGATCCATCCTTTTATTCATATTCTCTCTCCTTCATTGTGAGTGATTATTCAAAAATATCTACATTCAAGATCTATGAGAGGCATTCATAGATCCATGCATTTGTGAAGGAATCTATGATTATCCATTACATTCGAAGGTCAAATATTTTATTTCAAGCACATTCAAGAATCCTCATGGGTATGAATGATTTCTACACCCATCCATGAGGGTTTATGCAACGTGAATCAAACATTTACCCTTTACATACTTTCCTTTATGCAATTTCCTTTCATTTTAAAGTTTGATTCCTAAATTGGCATTTGACCAAGATAATTCCCATTAGATAATATTTTCCCCATTTTTGTGCATGTGCAAGAACATGTTACAAAGCTATCTGATAAAACTCAAAAAGATAAAAAACTACGAGAGGATGGACTTAGAAAATTCAATCAAAAACACTAGGTACAAATATCCATTTTCATCCTATACCCAAGTACATATCTACATTTGCATTCTACACCTTGTATTATGTTCACAAATTTTAGCCATAGGTTAGATCTTTATTCTGGTTTTCATTTTAGTTCATTTCATCTTTCTATCAATCTATATCAATATGTTCTTTCCAGTATTTTAGTAGATTATCTAATTTATCATCTACATTAAATTTTCATATCATTTATATTTTCATCATATTTAGAGAAGTATCACTGTCCCACATTGTTCTTGAGTCTCCTCTTCAACCTAGTGGGGCATCTTCTTTCCAAATGTGCAATTGTGAAAAAGAGGTGTGATTTACCTATATGCATCACTTCCCTTCCCATCACATACATTTTTGGTGAACCTGACTCTTAGATAACATACTTCTAATTTTGGTATTTAGATTCTCTTTCCATATCTAGATCTACTTTGCATGCTTTACATTTGATCTTCATATTTGACGGTTAAATGTTCTTTTCATTAGAATTTATATTTCGCTAAGTTGAATTGCATATCTCTTCTAAATTGTATATTTTTATTATATCTATCTTTCTTTTATTCTCTTTTACATAAGTGTTATTACCTTGATTCCTACCTATAACATTCTAATTAGAAGTAGTTGTAGACATATGGGTTCCTTTGATCCTGAGTCCTCTATCTTTCCTAGGATTATTGATGAGATCAACATGCCTACTAATGATATTCCTCATATTATTGAGAAAAAAAATTCCCACTCTTCCCATGATGATGATGAGAACTTAATAGTCCCTCCTATGCAAGTGAATAAACATTCCCTTGAATTTAAAAAAAATGAGCAATGGTTAGGACAAGAAAAATCTAATCTCAATGTCATCTAATTATAGAGAGTTAGAGGAAGATAATTCATAATAATGAACATGGTGTTAACATCTTGTGTAGTCATCTCATTGATAACAATGTCAAGCCTATTGGAGATCATGCCCAAGGGATAGGTTTCATTCCACCAACCACTAGTGTTGAAACCTCTATTGGTTCCCAAAATCACGAGTTTGTTGAACCATAAGAATATGCTAGGATCCATTATCAAGATCAAAACTAACTTTGGCCAACAAATGAGATTGATCAAAATGATCGAATTCCCCTGCACTTCTAGCTTTCCTAGACCAAGGCGGATTTACCTTCCCGATTATTAAGAAGACTACAACTAAATGCTTATTTTAATCTCCCTTCAATATATCTCAAATTCACATAAGTATTTGAAATAGACAATTGAATAATAAAGAGTCCTTACTCCAACCAACTAAAACTAAAAATAAAATGCTCAAATTGATTTTGTTTGTTTTTTGAATGAAGTATTGATCAATCCCTTATCTCAGGCCATAGAGTAACAATAATTATTTTTCTATCTAATGTTTGTAAACTTGAACTATTTAGCACTACTCCAGCTTATGCCATGCAAAAATAGGTAGTATATTGTTTATGTCTTGCAGAAACATGCAATATACCAACCATAAAACCCTTCTTACTAATCTGACAAATTCCTCCAAATAACAATACTTATTTGATAGAATTTAACTCTTCCTTGAAGAGACTGACCAAACAAGATACACAAAAGCATTAAGGCGCCACAATAAATTATTTTTATCCTTGATACATTGGTTCATATGACTAGGAAAATATAAGTGTGGAGATAGTTTGAATGATATCTTTATATTTAAATTAATGAACATTTGATAACATGTCATTTAAGCAACATATTTTTTGCATATTCTCTATTAAAACCCTAGGAATATAAGACAATGTTTGGTATAAAATGTATTACAATTGATGATCCTTTTCTCCTTGATTTCCATTTTATAAGGATAAGGTAGTGATTTAGACCATTACAACCTTTTGGAAATGAAAAACTATTTAGTAACCACAAATTACAAAATAATCACATACTTCAATTTTTTCATTTGTACTTTGCAATATTTTGCAATAAAGTTCTAGAAAGCCTTTCTTCAATATGCCACCTTTGTTTTCTTGCTCATGTGAGAAATAAATTTTATCCCCATTAAAAATATCATTATCTTCAACATACCTTAACTCCAAAATAATCCTTCTTTAATCTTCATTTGCCCTGGTTGAATATGTCCATCCAAAAAAAAATGTAACATCATAGAGATAATCTTCCACATGCCTTTATTTGTATCTATGTTTCACTTAGTCAATTTAAATTTTATTTGACTCCCCAACCAAAAGGCACATAATAGTTAATCACTAAAAAATGATTTATTTTATTTTTCATGACCCTCTACCTCTCTCATGAGATGTCCATGACAAGAAAACTTTACAATATGTTAATAAATTTACCCCTCATTGTATTTGATTCTCTTTTTTCTAGAATACTCATCGTTTCCACTTTGCTCCATAAAGTATTTTATATAAAAATAGTTACACTTGTTGCATAAAATTTCCTTCTTTTAAATTATTTTACCTTTGGATCTTAAATGGAAAAATATTTTACCATTGGGAAGAAAATATTTGGACCTTTCATCAATAATTTACTTGGAATTTCCTCCATTCATTATTAATTTTATATTTGAGTTTATTAGTTCCACAACTTGTGGTAGAAAACTCTTGCAGAGGGATTAAACATAACCGGTGATTAATCTTTTTCTCCGTGACTGATGAGATTGTTTCATTTCCCTTCTGCAATGTTCATTACCAATCTTTCTCCCTTAAAAGAAATAGATGATCAACTATTATCGACAGACTCTGCAATATGCATAGTGGCACATTTATTTTGGCTAGATCAGAGGCTTTCACAATTTTTAATGAAAGAGAAGAAGCAAAAATTTAAGTGAGGGTGTTGGGGTTACCATTCTTGCAGATGGCTTGCACAGATGGGTAAGTGCAGCAAGATGGTGAACAAAAAGGGGGATATAAGTGGCCATTTTTTTTCTAAAATCAGGGAAACCTGAACTTCACAGAGATATTTGAGGGTCATGCACTCAAAACTAGGAGTTGTGTAGAGAATAAGAATTGTAGTACTCTGAATCTAGTTTATAAAATATTAAATTTTTTTAAAAATGGATAATATTAAGAGGGTCAAACCTCTCGCACATGAAAAAATATTCATGATTTTTTCAGCAAAAAACATAACATAGTTGTTTTCATGCGATTCAAAAAATCTATAGTTAGATTTAGTCATTTTACCTTCTGACATTGATTACACATGACATGGTCAAGTTTAGTTAGACTCGGTAAACCTATAACTGTTCTCTTCTTACTGATCTTAACCATGTTATCAAAATTTACATGACACAGTCACTTATGCAACAACCACACATCTTCATTTCTAGCCAATAAACAAGAAGTTTTAGTATTATCAAGATAAAATAGATTACCTTTGGATTTTTCACCACTACCAACCAACTTTTCAGTTTCATCCTAGATCTTCACGTTTCTACTCTCAAATGCAACTTGGTGACCTACATTATTTAATTGTGCTACACTCAACAGATTATAGTTAAGTCCTTTCACCCAATATGCATTCTCACATATAATATTATTGTTCAATGTGATAGATCATTTTCCTTTCACTAGATAAGGTGTATCATTTCCCATTTTAATAGATCCTCCATTATAGTGTTCAAGATATTCAAAATTTTTCTCATCACCAGCCATATGATGTGTACAACCACTATCAATAATCCATGTATCATTCTTGCTAACTTTAGATATAAGTGTTGTTTCAACATACCTTTCTTCTTCTTCTGAATCTTCTTTCATAGCTATGAATACCAGCTCATAATCTTTATCAGTGTTGCTGTCAGTATCAAAATCATCATCTCCAACAAGGTAACATTCCTTCTTGCCTTTGTCTTTGTAGTCTCAATTGTTTCTTATGTTATACTATCAGTTTCCTCTATGTTCTCTGTTATCTCTTCTATCAAACTTTCTATCACGAAATTAGTCATTATCTTTATCACCATCTTTACTGTTAGGACATCTAGCTACAATATGGCCAATTTATTTATAGTTAAAACATGCTAAAGGTAACTTTCCCTTATAACTTCCTTTACCTTTATGAAGTCTCAAGTAGCCATAAGTACTTCAAGTTCATCAAGTTCATCTTCAATGTCACTTTCATTCCTTATGTTATGTTTACTGCTAGACTTACTGATCTTCAAGGATGACATAAATGTAGACTCAACACTTGGTACAATACTGTTATCATAGTTATTCAACTAAAAAGTAGTTAATTTACTGATTAGGCTATCAAGTGTAAGAACACTACCCGATGTAGATCTCATTTCATGAATAACAGAGATTCTAATAGCATAGATAGGAAACAAGGTTCTAATAATTTTACTCACAACCATGTCTTCATCAATAACACCTCCTACTCCTCAGATAGCATTGACCACCTCCTTGATTCGATTAGAGTATGGTGTGATGTTTTCACCTTCTTTCATCTTCATATCATCAAATCTACCTCTAAGGCTTTTAGGTCTGGCCCTCAGTACATTTGCATCTCCTCCATGAACTAGTGAAAGCTTTTCCCACATTTCCTTAGCTATATAACAAGCGTTGATGTCTTCAAATTATGCATCAAATAGGGTAGCATCAATCTCTATCATTTTTATGTTGTGTTCATGTCTATCTCTCAGCTAATCAACTGTCAAAGGTCCAATAGTCAATTGAATGTAACCATTGTCTAGGAGTTGTAGGGAAGATTCTCCAATTCCAGATATGTGCAACCTCATTCTTCTTTTCCATGTCAATAAGTTGTCTTTGTTTAGCTTAGGAACCTCCCTTTTATACATCTTGTAATCTTTAGCTCAAGTCCTTCAAAATTCTTTATCAAGCACACAGGCTCTGATACCAGCTGTTAGATAATTGAGAGCGGGGGTGAATCGGTTAAATCAGTTATCCTATAGTCCCAAACTCTCAGATGTACATTTTCAACAAATCAATCAACTCGGTAAGATAAGATAACTATCTTTCTATTCATTTACCGAATACCAGTAATTTCCCAAAGCTGTGTTTATCGATTAATCAAATATGAAATATGTAAAGTATGATAGAAATCCAATCACAACACATAACACAAATATTTAACGTGGAAACCCTGCTAAGGGAAAAATCACCTGGGCCCGGTAACACAAAATATTTCACTCTTTTGAAGTGAGCTCAGTTAGGAGCCAACCATGTTAAAGGTTACAAAACACACTTTAAGGTGTGACCTGGTTAGATGATTTATCTCTAACAATTTTCCTTGGACCAACATTCACTATGGGGTCAACAAGAAAATAATTAACATTCCTTGAATATCATATTGAAATACAAAAGATTGTTAAGTCCTCTTAGTTAAGATATTTAGCTATAACAATGGTTAAACTAATATAGTAGTGATCTGATTCAAATTCAACTCAATTTGCATGTTCGTAGATTTATGCTAAGATCAATAAAACTCTTCTGATCAATAATCAATTCACGTCATCATATACTCCAACTTACTTCACTTGGTGTATATGGGTGGTCCCACAATAGTGTGTCCCACTTTTTGGCCAACTTTGACACAAAGATCAACATTCTGAGAAAAAACTTCACTTTTGAACACCTATTGCCGCAAAACTATTAGGAATTTGAAGATGATGTAAACTAGAGTCTTTTAGAATTTTCTTTCTAGTTTCTAAATATATATTTTTTAAATTAAAATTTATTTAAATTCATTTTTCCTTCTCCTTTGAAAAGTGTTTTGTGTGAAAAACTGTGTTTTTAAGGAGTTACTGTCACTTGGATCAACATGACTTTTTTTTACACTATGATAATGATGTAATTCTTTCGAGATTATATTTGTAACTTCAATATCTAAAGGATACAATTGGTTTCTTTCATTTTGGGTCAATATTTCATAGTTTATTAAGTTCTAAAGTGACATTAACTATAATTTAGACATAAGGTCACTTGGATCACTCTAACTTGATTTATGTATAGGGTATGTGCAGGATCATGGTATGCCAAACTAGGCCCTTAAGTGTTAATAAAAATTTAGAAAATTAGGTTTAGGCAAGTCGACATAAAAATTTAAACAAGTTATAAATATTATATCAAAAATATGTAAGAAGAGAATCTGTAGAGACTTGAATTTAGTTTCTAAGATACTAGGCCTTTTTTGAAGAATAATTATTCGATATGTTGAAATTTTCAAATTTCAATGTAGTAGTACGAAAATTTCAGGAAAAAAATAAGAAGTAGGTGTATGTCTGACCACCTTAAACACAATCAAATGATACTTTTTTTCACAAGAATCTAGATATAAGTAGTAGACTCATGTCCAGATGTGACACATTTTTTTGTAATTTTTTTCTAAGTAGATAATTAATTATGATTTTTCTTCTACAACTTTTCCAGAATAAAAAAAAAATCTCATGTCTAACCACGTTAACTTAGTCTAAACTTTATCAAATTGATTTTATTTTAAAAATTTTATTGTAGTAGGAAAATCATATAATGTGACACATGTTTTTTATTTCAAAAATGTTATACAGTTTGAAAGTTATAGCTATTTTTCAATAAGTGTATCAATCAGGACTAGAAAGATAACAAGTAGGTGTATGTCTAACCACATTAAACAAAATCAAATGATAATATTTTTTTATAAGATTATAGATAAAAGTAGTAGACTCATGTTCGGATGTGATGTATATTTTTTTGTATTTTTTTTTCTAAGTAAATAATTAATAATGATTTTTTTGCTACAAATTTTCCTGAATATTAAAAATCTCGTGTCTGACCACCTTAACTTAGTCTAAACTTCATCAAATTGAAATAATTGTTTATTATTATTGTATTAGGTGAAGCATAGAATGTGATGTATATTTCAGATTTCAAAAATGTTATATTGTTTGAAAGTTATAGTTATTTTTCAAAGTGTCTGTCAATCAGGACTTCTTTTTCACATCGCCGCTTTTTGGCATACCATGATCCTACACATACCCTATATCGAAATTTATTTTTTCTTTTTTTTTTAATAGAAAGGTAACACAAATACTCTTTACCTACATATTTTTCATAATTTTTTTATAATTTACTATTTTGCCCAAAGTCTTGAAGAGACAGGTTGTTGAATGACCAAACAACCTATGTTTAGTTAAAGTAATACTTAAAAGTGATAATGAACTCAATATGTATTAAAATTATATTCATTAGAAATTTTGTTCTGAATAGAATCATACTACATAGATAGGTTTTTCAAATGGATTCATTTGATCTGCCAAAACATAAAGTTGAAGTGATTTTTGGTCAGCATTTTAATAGGTGCGAGGGAGACTCCATCGTAGGTATGAATGAGGAGTATAGATGTTATATCAATTTTTTTTTAATCTAAGAGGCTTTGCGCTAACCATTTGTAATTAATTCCTTCAAATGGAACCTCTCAAGGCTTAAATCATCATATTTGATTAAAAATATGCTATTTCAGCAAAAATCAGCATGTCTAAAAAAGTGAGACACACTATTGTGGGACCACCCATATATCTCTGATGCTCGATAATACCTGTAGTCGAGATTGGTTCTATGTGTAACCAATTTGATCAGTAGTGCATAAAAAATGTCCTCACACAAATTCTCTTGCAGTATCTATTCATCCGACATGATTCAACAATGAATCTCATATCTCTTAAATAGATGTGTAAACCATTTTCATCCTAGTCATTATATTTTGCCTCTTAATATCCATCATTCATTTTGTCACTTCAAGATTCCTTGGTAGTTATGCCAATAACACATTTCAATCTCTTTCCTTCGATCATCTCTAAATTTTGTCAGCCATGGATCTTATAACAAACTTCATCTCTTACCTCAGAATTATAAGCAATTGATAGCTCATCAATTTCAGTCGTATGTTATAACATTTAATGTTTTCATCCTAATCATTTAATACAAAATACGTCGGCGATAACTAAGTCATTTATTACTGTCACTCGTTATACACAAGACTAACTCGGTGTATACAAAAATATTCAATTACCAACCACATTAACTTGTTCAATTCTAATCTCTTCTTCATAATAGAATAATGCAACATGGTCAAGTCAACAATATAATGCCATAGAATCATCAATAAGTTACCCAATGTATACCTTATCCATATCTGTCATATCCATCTTGTTTATGTGGATATCTCATTTCTTCTCCATTTCTTCCTTCTACAAATGTTCAGATGTTTGTAACTATCATGATAAGTATAGTTAAAACTAGTTGACATCAATGACAACATATTGACTGATTTAATCATCTTACATATTACTTCAACATCTCGATTACCTACTGAATCTTCATCAAGATATTCAATCAGTTGTAGGTTAACAAGAGAGTTGTTGACACTAAACATGAATGACTAATTTCTATAGGTGCCTTTACAACAACGTATCAACTAGCGAGGCCACCTCTTCTCAACAACACATAGCCAAATGGTAAAACATGCATAATCTACTATAAAATTTGTAATTTATGCCATGTTCCATTTATTTCATGTACTAAAATGTACTCTTCTACTTTGTAGTAGACAAATGAGTAGCATTGAGCACAAAAGACAACCTTCTTGCAACTTGAACATAGAAAGAAGCCAGACAAAAAAAGGTACACCTACCAAATCTTGCATTTGTAATGAAGTATATTCATATCCCTTCTAAACATTTTATGAAAAGTATTTATGTTCTTGTAAATTAACTAAGAATTCTAGGCCTCATTGTACTTAAATCATGACAACATTGATATGTTTCTTGACCTTGATTTGACAGATGCTCCACAACCATAGAATCAAAGATGCATGATGGTGCTAATATACTAGAACATATACCAATACAGTAAAGCATGATAATTATGCTAAGAAAACTAACACATGGTATTCTTGTAAAATTCTATAGCTCACAATTCTATTCTCTTTTACCATTGTTGTCTATCTTGATATGAAACCTAACATTCCCTTTCTATCTATTCTTTCCAATTGCTCTAAAAGAATTAATATTGATAGCCAACAAAGTGAGATTCCACAACAGCCTATGGTAAAATAGTAAAACATTTTAGTCATGCTAAGGGTGGGCCCCCATGCGTCTGCTTAGCTTATTTTGGCTAGCAACCACTGCTCAATATTTTAAGGAGCATTTTGTGGAGCGAGTGGCCCCATGAAGACTATTTTTTTCTGCTTATATTTAAGCAGCTTAAAAATGTAGGTAAATTTGGGAGGGAAAAAATGAAGATAAATGTAAAATAGAAATAAAATAATGAAAGTAAATGAAAAAAAGGAGGGCAATTTTTTTATGCAGCCACTTGTCATTTTTTTTAATATGCATCTACTGCTTATTTTGAGCCCCTCCTTTTTTTTGGCAGCTTATTTATTTTTTATAGCAACAATTGCTCCATGAAAATAGGAGAAGATTCCAAATTTTCCTTTGCCCATTATTAAAATATTACATGGGGACACTTGCATAGCTTATTTTTAAGCAGAAAATAGACTTAAGCAGCCGCATGGGGACACGGGGTAAGTAAATGCAAATCCCTACTGGGCATTTTATGCTAAATGGTTATTTCCATGTAAATTAACTAAGGAACCCATGCCTCCTTGTCCTTATATCACACTGGTATTTCTATGATTTTGTGCCCTTATTTGATATATGCAACAAAACTATAGAATAAAAAAATGCAACATGGAACTTATGCACTAGAACATATACCAAAACAACAAACCATGACAATTATGCTAGGAACATCGAAGCACATAGTATTCTTGATGAATTATCACTCAAAAATATGCTCCTAAAAATCATAACTCCTACAAGTTTCCATTTATTACATGTACTTAGATGTTTTCCTTCCCTTATTGTAGACAAATGAGAAGTACCAAACATAAAAAAATAACCTTCTTACAGTTGGAATATAGGAAGAAGCCAAACAAAACAAAGGTAATCCTACCAAATGTTGCATTCATAACTAAGAAAATGCATGCCCCTTCTAAGAATTATATGTCAAGAAGTTAAATGTTCTTGTAACTTAACTTATGATTCCAAGATTTCTTGTACATAAATCATGATCACATTGCTATGTTTCCTTGTCCTTAGCTTCTACGTTTATAAAAATACACAGTGTTTCAAAATTCCCTGAGCTTTCATGCTCATGACATTGATATGTTTTATTGTCATCTTACCCTAGGCACCCTAGAGGCATGGACTCTAGTGATAAGGTTTCTTCTAGTTCAGAACAACTACAAAAATGGTAGGCCATAACAATTAACCTAATAACAATATCTAGATACTTATGTCATCTCTTTATTAATTCTACGATCTCTACAAAATATAGAGAGATGATGACACTAAACATAAATGGCTTATTTCTATAGGTTCTTGTACACCAATGTATCAACTGGCTAGGCCACCTCTTCTCAACAACACATATCCAAATGGTACAACATGCGTACTCTACATTAAACATTATAATTTATGCCATGTTCCATTTATTTCATGTACTAAAATTTAGTCTTCTACTTTGTAGTAGACAAATGAGTAGAAACGAGCACAAAGGATAACCTTCTTGTAGCCTGGACATAGAAATAATCCAAACAAAATAAAGGTACACCTACTAAATCCTACATTCATAACTAAGTATATTCAAATCCCTTCTATGTATTTTATGACAAGTAGTTATGCTCTTGTAAATTAACTAATAATTCCAAGCCTCCTTGTACTTAAATCATGACCATATTGTTATGCTTCTTGACTGTAATTAATAAATGCTCCATAACCATGGAATCAAAGACTCACGATGGTGCTCATGCACTAGAACATATACCAAAATGGTAAACCATGATGATTATGCTAAGAAAACTAACACCTAGTATTCTTGTAAAATTCTATAAATCACAATTCTATTCTCATTTTCCATTCTTGTCTTTCCTGATATGCAACCTCACATTCCCTTTCTATCTATCCTTTTTAGCTGCTCCAAAAGAATTAATATTGATAACTAGTAAAGTGAGAGTCCACAATAGCCTTTGGTAAAATGGTAGAACATTTTAGTCATGCTAAGTAAATTCAAATCCGTACTAGACATTTTATCTCAAATGGTTATTTCCATGTACTTTAGCTAAGGAACCCATGCCTCCTTGTCTTTATATTGCAATGACATTTCTATGCTTCCATGCACTTTTATAGATGCTACAAAACCATGGAATCAAAAAATGCAAGATGGACCTTATGCACTAGAACATATACCAAAACAAAAAATCTTGACAATTATGTTAGGAAAATCAAAACACGTACTATTCTTTATTAATTCTATGACTCACAAATCTTCTCCTGAAAATCATAATTTCTACCATGTTCCATTTATTCCATATACTTAGATAATTTCCTTCCTCTATTGTAGACAAATGAATAGTATTGAATACAAAAAATAACCTACTTGCAACCTGAATACATGAAGAAGACAAACTAAAAAAAGGTAATCCTACCAAATCCTACATTCATAACTAAGAAAATTCAAGCCCCTTCTAAGAACTTTACCTCATGTAGTTATGTTCTTCTAACTTAACTAACGATTCCAAGAGTTCTTGTACATAAATCATGATCACATTTCTATGTTTCCTTTTCCTTTATTAACAGATGCTCCAAAACTATGGAATCAAAGGTGCATGATGATGATAATGTAGTAGAACATATACCAAAACCATAAAGCATGACAATTATGCTAAGAAAACTAACACATATAGAATTCTTGTTTTATTCTTTAAGTCACAGTTATGTTCCCATATGCCATTACTATCTAATATGTTATGCAAACTAATATTTCCTTTTCGCCTGTGCTTTCCACCTACTTGACAAATATGAATATCAATAGCCAACAAAGTGGAAGTCTACAACAACCTATACTAAAATAGTAAAACATTTCAATTATGCTAACTAAATTTGGATCCCTACAAGGGCTTTTATGACAAACAGTTATGTTCTTGTTAATTAACTAAGGGACTAAAGCTTCCTTTTCCTTATATTGCAATGGCATTTCTATGTTTCCATACACTTATTTGATAGATGCTCCAAAACCATGGAACCAAAAATGCAAGATGGAGCTAATGCACTAGAGCATATACCAAAAAGTAAACCATGACAATTATGCTAAGAAAATCATAGCAAATAGAATTCTTGATTAATTCTATTACCCACAACTTTGTCCCCTTTTTCATTGTTCTCTATCCTGATATGAAATCTAACATTCTCTCTCTGTCTTTATTTTCTAGCTGCACCAGAAACAAGAATACCGATAACCAAGAAAGTAGCACTCCATAATAGCATGTGCTAAAATAGTAAGACATTTCAATTATACTAGAACTAACTTAGGCTTGTGGAATATTCTATTAACTTTATTGCTTACACTTTTCTATTTTTTATGTGATAGACAACTAAAGTACAAAGGGCCACACACCGCACCTCTTTGACTAGATGCACCAAACAACCATACATAGAAAAGGTATTAATTTGAAATGATTCATCTTTCATAATAGATTCTAATCAAAAAACACCCTAGTACTTATGTCCCTTGGCTCCCTTCGAAGACATCACTTGCATTAAAATGACAACCTTAATTATAATAAAGGTTGTATACAAAAGAATGCAATAAACTCTCTTCTTAATTAACTGAATACTATTCACTTTTGGTAGTAATGTCTTTAAATTACTATCAAGCTATATGTCATCTCTTTTAAGGTTTTCACATTATGAACCACAAAATCCGCTCTCCTAAGATTTTGACATTTTTAACAGCAAATTTGGCACTTTCTGGGTTCTACAAAAGACTCTAATTCACCCATATCTGATACATTCTCCTTTGTCTTGTAAATGATCCTACTATTTGGACATTATCTTTCCATCATTGAAAAACTTGCAGTCCTTATTGATCAGTACAAAACAAATCTCATAAAATATCCTCTAATGTGTTTTGGCCTTCTTCTTAGGCATAGGACCATTGAAACTAAAAATTATAGTTAAATATTTTATACAAGTCTAGGCACCCAAACTGATCTTAAATATACCAAAAGAATAAAACATGACAATTATGCTAGGCAAACAGAAGCACATAGTATTCTAGAATAATTCTATTACTCACAAATTTCTACCCATTTACCATACTTGTAGATACCCACATATGCATTCGAACATTCTTTCACTGTCTTTATTTTCTAGCTGCTCCAGAAACATGACTACCAATAGCCAGGAGAATGGTGCTCCACAAAAACATCTGGTAATACGATAAGAAATTTTAATTATGCTAACTAATTTAGACCTGTGCCATACTCAGTTAACTTCATTTCTTAAAATCTACTATGTATCCCTCTAACAGACATCTAAACAACAAGAGTCCATGCACCACACCTCCTAAATTGGACACACATAACAACCATACAAAACAAAGGTACAATTATTTCAAACACTTCCACCTCCCACAATAGTTCCATGTGCACACTAGAAGATAGATTTGAAATTAAATATTTTGATTTAGATTTACATATGGTAGATGCAAAACTTAGATCAAATAAAATTTAATGCTCTTGTCTCCTCTCCTTTTTCTTCAATATACAAGACTTGAAGAAAGTAGTTTTGTTTTTTGGATTTTAGTTCCAAAGAAAAATAGAGGAAGTCTTTAAAAAATATGAAAATAAATGAGCATCTGTATATGGGTATGTGCAGGATCATGGTATGCCAAAAAGTGGCGATGTGAAAAAAACTTATTTTCACTCATCCAAAAGCGCACAAATGCATATGTTGAATTTTTAGTAGGCTTGGGTGTCAATACACCTAGCCAAGACAAAAGTCAAAGTAGAAGGCTTAATCAGATATCTGATATTATCGAATATCCCATAATATCAGATATCTGATATTTACCAGTAAATATATAACTCTGTACCTAGCCACGTTTAAGGTTTTTTCATTGTGAAAATGTGAACGCAGCTAGGGTTATTGGATATTGGCTTTCAAATCCTCTATCCAATTTTGCTTAAATCCCCAAGTATGTGAAAGCTTCTAATTTTTATTGTTTTTATTATTTTCAAATAGAAATTTATAGTTTTTTATATAAAAATTAGGGTAGCAATGAGTTTATTTTTTATTTTTTAAAATTCATTGTAATTATCTATTTGTTTTTTCATTGTTATCAGACATGGAATCATAAAACCCTCCTAATGATCCTACAAACAATCCAGAACCACCTCCCAACATCCCCCACCTCCAGAAGACGTACCTATCACAAACCATGACCATTTAGAAGATCTAATAGGAGATAATCTAAATGGACTTAGAGGATTTCAAACCACCTATGCCAATATCTCCACATTGTGCCCCATGTTTATGAAATTGAACTTAATTATTGAAAACATGGAGAAACTTCCACAACAACATAGTGCTGCACTTCTTTGGCACAATTCCATGCATGCCCAGTTTGAAGATGGGCTTGAAGTATACCATAAAAAAACCAAGTTGTCAATTAAATGGTGCACAAATAGTTCAATACGTGACAACTTTTGGGACCGTTGGTGGATGGTTTTTGATAGACCACCTCACAACAATTTAGATGTCCAATTTTATTTTATTAAAAAATTGTATGCTAAATTTGTGCTCGGTCACAAGGTGAATTATTGGAATATAAGACCGAACCAAGGTGTAGGTTTAGGTGCTCCTCAAGACAGGCCATGGGCACAATGGGTGAAATCCCACACATATGTCCCCCTCCCAAGATTTCACCACCTCCCACAGTGCAACATCCTAACATTATTGCTGAGGCCAGCTCATAGACTATTTGAGCCATTCACACCTTGAGTGATCTTCTGGTTATGTAGAGCATGACATTGTTCCCTACTCATCCTGATGCTTCTGGCACTTCCACATCCTCCACAAGCTCACATGTTTCTGTGCCCCACACTTGCATTATATGCAAGAATCCGTGCTAAGGCCCCCTGACTGATAGTGATGCATATAATTTCTCCTTCGATGTGGACGATTCTACGCAACACACTATAGGTACTGAAGCATCTCATGGAGATGTGCATCAGGAGCCTACAGAGCCATGGACTCCCACTGTTATGGTAAGGGTAAACAGTTCACTTTTTACATTGTATTTAAATTTTATTGTTAGTATTTTTAGTATAATTTCCTTATAATAATTTCCCACTTATATCTTTTTATGTGTTACATTTATGTTTAGTTGATGACAGAGGAGGAGATGGCATAGGTGGAGGGGTCCACACTTTCGGCCATATCATTTGGTCTTGACACTTCCATGGTACATATATTTTAATGTACTCATTGGTTTCCTTTTAAATTATGATAATAGTATATGTACATTGTTTTATAATTTTTATGATCATCTTTTACATATTGATGCAGTTGTCACTAGTTGCCACTGGGGGGAAATGTGAGGGGGTGCAGGTGTCATCCGTTGATAAAGGAAATGTAATTAAGTAATTTAGTTTATTTATGCATACATGTATACTCGTCAGTTGTGCGTACTCATTTTTAATTTACATGGTTTATTTGATAGAGTGGCATGTGATGATATCATGAGATCCTATCGTCATGATAGAGTCACATGCATATCCATTCGCAGTGATAGCCCCATGATATGTACATTTCTAAAGTTACTTGTGTGTATTTTACTATCAAGTATATATAATATGGTCAAGTTATGATAGTATGTAGTATCTATTTGACTTTTGTAGGTCACTCCTAGTTTGAGGGAGCCAAAATGCCAAGCATTTGTATCGTAGATGACTCAACCAACAATCCTTGAAGAAAGTTCAACACAGGTAAGTTTTAATGTTAATTCAGTTATTTTGTAAACATATATTTTCTACCAAGTATTTAACATTAAATAGTATAACTCGTAGATCAATCTCATGTTCACAAACATATATAGGTGAGAGTCGATATGAGAGTTCAATTTTAGTTTAAATTTTATTTATTATTGTTGACTATGATTCTGAATTTTAATCTAACTTGGGGTTTCACTTTTGTGTTTGAATGCAGGATCCATCAGAGCCAAAGAGTACTTCAAAGAGGCTGCATTTTGATGATCCACCAGTAGAATAGGATGTCCTAGAAACATTTGTAGTTGAACTTCTTATTTTGAGATGTCATATGAAAGATTTTGAGATGGCGTATGCCACATTGTATCTAGATATGTTGACATGTAAATATGTACAGAAATATTGTTCATTTTGATATATGAAACTTGATATTTGATCTAATTTATTAATTGTGTGTTCATTTATTCATTGTTAGTATGTAAATATGCTTGTGTGTATGTAATCATGTGTATAATTTATTCCTTAAGTATATTCATGTATATTCAAGTACATTCTTCATAACCTAAATTCACGTGTATGGGCTACGTGCATGACTTAAGTGAATTCATGTTGTATGCTTTATAAAATATGTGCTACATGTATGCTTCATGACTTAATCAAATTTATGTGTACGCTTTATGTGCTATGTGTGTTCACATATGTAATTCATCATTTAAGTGAATTCAAAATTTATGTGTTACATTGTATTCATGTGTGCCTACAATGCTAGTCCCGTCCTCGACATCAGTCAATTATAATATCGGAATGATATTCCAAATAATGAAATAGTTACATAAAATTGTAAACAAACACAAGACATCGTTCCTATATCACAACCAAGCCAAGATCACATTAGATTTATTCTAATCAATTCACTGTTGCCTGGACTGTTCCACGGGATAGAGAACTATAGAAATGTAGAGAACTTTATTTTCATTGATTGATTTGATTACAAACTTCAACCATTACTGTTCCCTAGCATTTAATTTCCCCACTGGAGCTAATGGTGTAGTCCATTTGGTGTCAGTACAAATGGTTTGGAAGAAATCCAGTGGTGCAACTTTCAACTGACCCTCACTCCAAGTTTTGGCATCAAGCAAGACTGGCATGCCAAATTCAAACAAATTTGAATCTCCAAGAATGGAGAGAAGTTATTTTAGGCCTCAAAAATGTAGTCACGTAACATCTCACGAATCACCGATAAGAGTCTGAGATACGAGCCTCGAAAGTTCGCTGCCCAATTGTGCTTAGTGCACCTTGGGGACACTTTGGTCCGGCATGGTCTGAAATGTTCTACTGACTCAGTGGTCAAAATAGGGTTGTCCCTAGCATTTACCCACCCAACTAGAGCTAATGGCATAGTCCATTCAGTGTCGGGATGAACAGTTTGGAAAAAACCCATTGGTGCAACTTTCAACTGACCCTCACTACAAGTTTTGTTATCAAGTGAGACTGGCATGCCAAATTCAAACAAATTTGAATCTTCCAGAATGGAGAGAGGTTATTGTAGGCCTTAGAAACATGGTCCTATAGCATCTCACAGATTGCTGATATCTCTCATAGAGTCTGAGATATGAGCCTCGAAAGTTTTCTGCCCAATCGTGCTTAGTGCACCTTGGGGACACTTTGGTCTGACATGGTCTGAAACATTCTATTGACTCAGTGGTCGAAATAGGGTTGTCCCTAGTGTTTACCTGCCCAACTAAAGCTAATGGCACAGTCAATTCAGTGCTGAGAAAAATGGTTTGGAAAAAACCCATTCGTGCAACTTTCAACTGACCCTCACTGCAAGTATTGGCATCAAGCGAGACTGGCGTGCCAAATTCAAAAAATTTTGAATCTCCCAGAATAGAGAGAGGTTATTGTAGGCTTCAAAAACATAGTCCTGTAACATCTCATGAATCGTCGATACCTCACACGGAGTCTGAGATATGAGCCTCAAAAGTTCGCTGCCCAATCGTGCTTAGTGCACCTTGGGGACACTTTGGTCCGGCATGGTCCGGAACATTCTACTGACTCAATGGTCGAAACAGGGTTGTGCCTAGTGTTTACCTGCCCAACCAGAGCTAGTGGCATAGTCCATTTGATGCCAGGACGAACGGTTTGGAAAAAATCCATTGGTGCAACTTTCAACTGACCCTCACTGTAAGTTTTGGCATCGAGCGAGACTGGCGTGCCAAATTCAAAAAAATTTGATTCTCCCAGAATGGAGAGAGGTTATTTTAGGCCTCATAAACATGGTCTTGTAGCATCTCACAGATCATTGATACCTCTCATGGAGTCTGAGAACCAAGCCTTGAAAGTTCACTGCCCAATCGTGCTTAGTGCACCTTGGGGACACTTTGGTCCGGCATGGTCCAGAATGTTCTACTAACTCAGTGGTGGAAACGAGGTTGTCCCTAGTGTTTACCTGCCCAACCGAAGCTAATGGAATAGTCCATTTGGTGCCGGGATGAATGGTTTATAAAAAACCCATTGGTGCAACTTTCAACTGACCCTCACTGCAAGTTTTGGCATCGAGAGAGACTGGCGTGCCAAATCCAAAAAAAATTGAATCTCCCAGAACGGAGAGAGGTTATTGTAGGCCTCAGAAACATGGTCATGTAACATCTCACATATCATTGATACCTCTCATGGAGTCTGAGAACCGAGCCTCAAAAGTTCACTACCCAATCCTGCTTAGTGCACCTTGGGGACACTTTGGTCAGGCATGGTCTAGAATGTTCTACTTACTCAGTGGTTGAAATGGGGTTGTCCCTAATGTTTAACCACCCAACCGGAGCTAATGGCATAGTCCATTCGGTGCCGGGATGAATGGTTTGGAAGAAATCCATTGGTGCAACTTTCAACTGACTCTAACTACAAGTTTTTGCATCGAGCAAGACTAGCGTGCCAAATTCAAACAAATTTGAATCTCCTAGAATGGAGAGAGGTTATTGTAGGCCTTAGAAACACGGTCCTATAGCATCTCATGGATCACTGATACCTCTCACGAAGACTGAGAACTGATCCTCTCTCTCTCTCTCTCTCTCTCTCCCTTAGGTATAATATTGAACATATAATATATAAATATTTAATAAATTAATATTATACTATTATACAATAGAGAAATAAATAATAATAATATAATACATGCTATTATAAACATTTATATTATAATAGTAATGCTCTGTAATGAAACCCTAAAGCTGATGCTGCTGAAAGTGTGAAGAAGGATTTGTCTGACAGTCAAAATCTTTTAAGGAGGTCGTTAAGATAGGTAAATATTCTAGTTTTGAGTTCCCATTATTAAATGCTATGCTATTATTATTTAATATTAATATTAAATATAATAATTTATAATATATAACTTAAAATTGAAAAAAATACTCAATTGAATTAATATTAACATAAAAAGAATACAATTTAATATAACACAATTAATATTACCATAAAAAAGGTACATTTAATATGAAACTTGAATTTGAGAAAAGTAGTGCAATTGAAATTTCAAAATAGGCAAGAAGTTTCGGATATCTGAAAATTTTGGATATCTGATTTTATCGGATATCCGATTAGGCTTGGTATTTGCTTGGGCAATACCAAACGTGGGTCACCAACCCTTTAGACATGTTTTATGAGATGGTTTTTGATATCGAGACTTCGACCATGTAGCTGATGACTATTTTTTCACCCGAAATTGATGAAACAAAAAGGGTTTCTTAAAGACATTATCAACTTTCCATCAATATAATTTCTGTCAAATTTCAAGTTCGGTAAGTAATTATTACTTATTTTTCAATTGAGTTATCTTTAAAGTCAAAATTGACATATTGATTGAAAAAAAACTATAACTTTCAAACCGTTTAACCTTTTTGAAATTTGAAACATGCGTACATTCTATGCTTCGACTACTATAAGGAAAAAAAAATAAAATTTGTAAAGTTTAGAATTAGTTAAGTTGGTGAGACATGAGATTTTTTTATTCTGAAAAATTTGTAGCAGAAAATTCATAATTAATTATTTATTTGGCAAAAATGAAAAAATACACGTCACATCCGTGAATGAGTCTACTACTTATATCTAGAATCTTGGGAAAATATATCATCTTTTGATTGTGATTACGGTGGTCAGACATACACGTACTTTTTAGCTTTTCCCTAAAATTTTTGCACTACTACATTGAAATCCAAAATTTTGAACAATTAGATAAAAAAAATTCCAGACAAGAGCTAGTAGTTTATAAACTAATTTCAATTTCCTACAGATTCTATTCTTACAACTTTTTCGCATAAGGTTCATAAGATGTTCAACGTTTTATATCAAGTTGACTAACCCTGATTTTCTAATTTTCATTGCCACTTAAGGCCATAGTTTGGTATACCATGATCCTGCACATACCCATATGTATGATAAGAATAGAAAATTTGTATTGTTATAGCATTAGCAAGATTTCATATGAGAAGTTCAGAATAGGGGATTATATATCTTTATTGTCTATGCATGTATAGCTAGTTGGTTGCACATCTTTGTTTATGTTTATGTTTATGCAATAAAATATTGTGTATTATTTGAGATATATATGAATACATAACATTTAAAATCCATCACAATATTTGTCTCTCATTTTATGCACTTTGTTTTGATTTATTTTTCCCCTTCTCCTCTCTCCATGGTTAGAAATAAACTTGTAAACTATGTTTCTCTATAATAGAGAGTTTACAAATTTTTTCATCAATTGTGGCTTTCATTTACACCTATTCCATTTCCACATGTTACCCACTCAAAGTATAAGATACTACTATAAAACTTTTAATACAAGGGTGGTCTTTTAAATTAGGATAGGACAGTAAATGCATAAGGGTGTAACTATACAAGAATAGTCATGACAAGAAGTAGATATGGGGACAACACATACATAAATGTGCCTAAGTTTATCAATTACTATTCTTAGATAGGGAAAAAATGGATGGATCCCGTCCCATGTAAATAAATATGTCTGTCATCATGCTTCTTTCAATAGTCTAGTATTAGTACAACATGGGACACAAGTCAAATATTTGCATCCTTTTCTATCATTTAGAAAAAAGATTTTGCTGATAACCTATAAATTAATGAATTGTTCATTTCTTCTCAGTTTTCACCTATCCTAGAAATAGCATATATGAAATTTGGATTTAGAAACCCACCTATCCTTTGAAAATATGTAACAAGTTTTATTCCCCAATGAACAAAGTTTAATATCTAAGGGCTAGATTCCTCAACTCTTGTACACTCAAGAAACTTTAGATTGGTGGAAATCCTAGATTGATTCATGTTATTTATTTCATCTACTCCTCTACCTTCATCTCTCCCTTGGTCAGACCTTCAGACTTCTCCCACTTGAGCTCCATTTCTTCCAGCCCCCGCTCACCATCTTTTTTCTTCGAGGACCCACTCTTCTCCTTTGCCTTTCTTGGAATATGGACTTTAGCTTGCCATCATGCTTTCCATCACAAACTTGGAACCTTGTCCACTCAACTTTTGGGCCTCTTGGAACATAACAATCTTTTTATATTGATAAGTTCAAACATATGCTATATCAAACCAAATTTTTAATCTTACAAAATTAAATGCATTTCTTATGAAATGAGCATTGATAGAAAAAATTGTATTGTCTTCATATATTTGTATTCTCTTCTAGAAATATATTTTGGCTTATTGACATTTAACTATTTCTGCATTAAATTTATTTTACAAACACATGTTTCCTTATCCTAGATACCTATAGCCTAACCTCAATACTAGAGAGCCCAAGTATAATTTTGGACCTGTGAAAACACTAGAATGGGCTTCTATTTGAAGGTGAAGTATTGGTTATTTATAGACTTGCAAGAAACAAATACCCCAATTCACAAAATAAAATAGAGATTCTACATGTGGACCTTATGGATGCTAATGGAAAAATGATGATAAAAATGAACATTAGTAATGCCTTAATAGACTATTTCTTACCACTGATAGTAGTTGGCTCTGGCTTACAAATCACTGTGCCCATTGTAAAAATTAAATCATAGTACGAAAGAGGTGATGTAGATTATTGTATTTCTTTAACATCCAAAAGCACAATGGACATTATCAAACCTTTTTCCAAGCACCATAGATTGACACTTGACATGACCATTTGTCAACCAATAGACTCTGATTGTGTTTATTTAGTTTTCTCCTTTGGTGTTATTGCCACAAGCTACCACAATAATAAAGGACAACTTGAAGTACATGTGAAAGATGGATATTTGTAGCAAGAAATGGCCATGGTGCATTTCTACCCATATGAAAAATCACTATTACTTCCTACACTACCAGTATGTACTAACTACTAGTCACAATGGCACTATGAACTAACCACTAGTTTTTGCAGGTCCTTATGTCAAATAACTACACATATTTGTGGGCTCCTCTAATATGACTGGTCTCAACAATGGACATGCATCTAGTGTTGTTAAAAAAATTCATGTGCATTGGTCCAACAGGTTCACATTCCATCCGGCCATCATAGTCTCGATTTATACAAGAGCTTAAAGATGAACATACAAAAGCACATTTGCAAACACTTGCCAAATGCAACATGTAAGAAAGCACAAAATGATTTCCTTTCAACTCCAAATTGCACTCACCTCTTTGCATCCTTTACACAATGCATATTTATGCCATCTATTTTACAAGTACTTGGCACACTAAAGGAAAATAATACACATTTGTCACCTTATGAAATATGTTGCAACACATGCCACCACACGTTAACATTTGACACTTTTGCTGATACCGACTCCGTGGATTGCACATATTGCAATAAACCTACCTAGCCTACATGCCACCACAATTTTTAATTCACCCTGCAAAGGTAGGAAGGCAATATTGACTGCACTTTACAAGGTGATCTGTTGAAACAACATTTCCCATAAATTACAATCATATCAGATGAACAATACAAAAAAAAAAAAACATCTCCAAAATGATATAGGCTTTGTGCAAATTTCACCTCTCATGTGGTACATTCACATTGGCTATCAACAATGCCATTGTTAAAATTGTTAAGAAGTAAGCCCTTGTTGTTAAGCAGTTAGCCCTTGCAATGCACATTCATGGATTTTGTATTTTGCATGGCATTCCAACCCACATTAAATTGACTCTTTAATTTTTTATAGCTCGTTTGGGGCAAGCTCTCCTAGATCTGTTTGATGACGACATACACTTTACTTTTCTCTCGATGTTACAAACACATTCTCAATTTTTCTATGGCACTCCTCAAAAGGATAATCACTAATATATTTGTTCAATTTCTATGCCCATTATTTTGACCACTTCCTTTTCGCCTCTCAATTGTTGTTTTGTTCACATATTAGATGAGATCATTCATTTTATCTCCAATCAAACTTGTATTCCTTAACAATTACCACTGGCATAGAATGCATGCATTTTGGAGTTGACAAATTATGTTCTTAAACAATTAGAGGAAATTCAGATGACTGGACAAAAAGAAAATGACTAAAATATCCAATGCCAAGACATAAAATACAAAATGATCTGTTGTAGGAAGAGATTGTACCATTAGTTGGTTTGTAGGAAAAAAAAAATTGGAGAGACTATTAGGGCCCGTTTGGTTGCGGGAATTAGGAAATGCTAGAAATGCTCAAATCATGGATTTGATAATTTCCGAATTATGTTTGGACCGTTTGGTGTACTCGGAATATGAGCGAGAAGATGTATTTCCTCTATTTGGTTCCACTTTTTGAAATTAGAATTGGAATTTGAGTATGATTTTTTTATAAAAAAAATTTGAATTGTTTTAATATTTTTGAATTTAATAGTTCATTTTTATTTTATTTTTTTTAATTTAATTTTATATAGAAAATCGAAGCAAAGTTTAAAGAAATTTAATTCACGTCAAATAGCAAGGTAAGGTCATCTATAGAAAAGAGAAGTTTAAATAAATAGAGAAGTTTAAATAAATTTTTGCTTTATTCATTTATGTCAACAAACCTAACCTGAATGCACTTTGTGTCATTGCAACCTACATGAATGAAAATTGGAAAATGGAATCGCAGATCATTTTAGGCAGCCAAAGTTGGAGGCAGGCAACCAAGTTACAATCATTGATCGCAACCAAAATTTGAAAAAAGAAAATCGACAAAAAAAATTGGAAAATACATTTGAGAAAAAAATTTTAAAAATAAAAAATCAATTTTTTTAAAAGAAATAATTCGAAAATAAATTTGAAAAAAAATTCAACAAAAAATTTGAATTTTTTTCTGAAAAAATTTGAATAAATAACAAACTTACAAACCACCCAAACAAATAAAAAATAAAATACCTCTGCACACAAATAAAAAATTAAAAAATTAAGTGGTAGACATGAAAATTTTTTAAAATTGTTTTACCCAATTCTCCCAAATTGAAGATTTGATGAAATCAGAAATCGCAAATGCCAATTCCACCCTAATTAACCTAAGGCCCTTATTAGATTCATGTACCGATGTTCCCATGCATTTTCTCTTCTTTTCCCCACAAATTATTTATCTACCTAAATTTGGCTGCGGGCTGCTTTAATTTTTAGGTTCAGATCTTTGAAAATTCTCACTTCAGACCTACATGGATAAGCATATTGATATGCTATAATTTAATTTCACCTTTGGTTTCTTGAATGTGCACTTTTGTACTAGAGTAGTGTTTCTCAATTCTAAAAATATAAAATGACTTAGATTTATAGAAGATTGAAGACCAAAATTGTGAGGATAACATTGACAAACTAGGAGACTTCGATACAACGAAGGGGCTTTGTCTTTTGTCCCACTACCCACATCCTCCAATGTACATCTTCTAGTGATAGTAATTTTTATACCAAAAAACCATACGTTTACTCATCTCCTTGTAACCTAATTCAAAATGACCTTCCCATGACATCCTTCTATACACATCTTACAGTGACTATGGGGTACAGTTTCATATAAACATTTAGTTTTTCCTATTGCACAGGCAATCTCTATTAACGCACCTCTGGATGACTTTGGATTGCAGTTTCTTGTAGATATTCAATTTTTGTTATTTGTTGAGATTGTGTCACAGTAATTTTCTATCATGTTTTGTATACTATAGTCCCTAGCTTGCAATCATTGCAGTCCACATAAAAACATCTTTTTGAGTCATTCTACCAAACAGTTCATGATCCTTGTCTATGCTTCCACGTCTGGCATACATGTCTACCAAGGTAGTTGCACCTACAACATTTGACAAAATTTCTCCATCTTTCATGTTTTGATGGATGTCTACACCATATTCCAAAGCTCCCATTTTGGCACATACAAGGAAGATGCTGATAAACGACGTCAAGGCTAGCTTTTCAACAAATCCATCTTGTACATATCCTGCAGTCATGGTATTCTATGTGACCACATTTCTTTGAGGCATTGTGTCGAACAGGTCAACAGCCTTGTTTATACTTCCACATTATGCATAGATGTCCACTAGGGCACTTGCAACTACAAAATTTGACAAAATTCTTCTACCCTTGGGGATTTAGGCCTGTCAAAAATTAAACATCAAACTTATTAACTATTTTTTACACTTTTGTGTTTTTTTTTGGTGATAGCCCATTCGTCAGCAAGAAGCCAAGCGCTAAAACTCCTCTTAGATTGGATTCACAGAACAAAGGTGTTTATTTGAAACACTTCATCTACTACAACATTTTGTAATTTGTCTAACAGTACTAGAAAGTTTTTTAAATTGGGAAAAATTTCATGTGGTAAGATTTAACATGAGCACATAATCATTTGTAAATGGATTGTGAAATGAGGGGATTTATCATATATAGTTTAAATTCAAGTGACGAGTATATATGTTGTGTACTATATTGCTAAAACTCTATTTATGTTTGCTACTATTTAGAATTTTTTATTTACAATGAAATATATCTCACTATTTTTTATCTTTCTTGAAACTTGGCACAATTACATCATAACTTTTAACACATGGAAATTAAACCATATTTTAAAGTCTCATGATTTTGGATATTAATCTTCTAGTATGGTGCCTGTATGCACCTATATCTATTTTCCTAAGTATGAAAGTTATAAAATTTTCCCTTTTGTAAGGATCTAGTTTAATCTTTTTACAATTACTTTAAAGAAACATTTAATGATCTAAATTTTTCTTCTTATAATGATTATAGTTAAAAGTATTTAGTTCCGAACATTTTAACCTTTATTTTACAGAAACATTTATTGATCTTACTGCAATTCTTATCATTTATATTATAATTCTGACTAGATATTTAACATCTTCAACGAAGAGTTTAAACAATTCATAATATGTGATTTCAATTTTGTTTTATCAAATTTTAAAAAAATAAAAATATTTGTATCTGTCATGAATTTAGACTTTGAAAGTGCATCTCTGTCACCGTCTTTTCAAAGGTTGCCTACTCGTAAAAGATTGAGGGATCATCAATTTCCAATGTCTGGAGAGTATCTTTTTACAACACTATTTCTCTTTCCTTCCTTACTGATATCTCATGTCTGAGACAAATGCAGAATGTTAAGCAAGAGTTGAATTACTGCTATTTTTACCATGGCATCAACATTCTCAATGATTGCAAACAAATTACACAATTTCCAATGAAGTCATTCCAATTGCACTCTAAGGGCTTCTCAATATTTTTGGCAATAATGATCTGTTTATTTTTTAGCTGATCAAATAGGGAAGGCTTCTAATTAACACATATTAGTCGTTGGCCAAAACGCCCTGTCTGCACTTGTTTGTATACGCTTTCACCCAACTTTATATACTTCGGATTACAAAGTTACTTGACCCAATTTTTTATGCTCATATAATTTTCTTGGTAGAAATGTTTGATTTTTACACACCTCCCACCTTTGAAACTTTTGACCATTCTAGGGAAACACTCATCTTCATCAGAGAGACAATGTATTTTGGTGAGAATTTTGATTGTTTTGGTGATACGTTGAGTCTTGTCGATATGTGTCAACTTAGAATATTTTATCAAACCCATATTTTGCATCTTATTTTTAGAATCCTTGTTTCATTGCTGGCAGGAGTTATGGAACGTGGCCTCACACCTGTCCAATGTATTTGCCAAAAACGTTTCTAATATATTTTTTTAGTAAATTCATTATGTGCACTTCTTGTTCAATTACTTCATATCCTTCGATGATAATTGTTTGAGGCATTCTCTCAAAAACTTTAGTCACTGTGTCTATCGTGACCGTGTTCAACGCCAAGGCTTCTAAATAACATTGTACTCGCCATAAATGGTTTTAGAAACTTATCTTTTCCTTTGTCAATTGCATGTGCATGAAAGTCTATAGAGCCATTCTGAATCTATTTTTTTTGGTAAATCATTTTATCATTGCATTCCAGGAATCAACATGTCTTGAATTATTCTATGGACAATTCAATATCTTGTCCAGGATTTCACAGTCTGCGTGTGAACCTTCTTAGCTAATTCATTTCATGTAACTCCACATTCTATGTCTATGCTCCACACTTTCGCACATGAGTGATTTTACACATGATATCTATTACCATCCCTGCAGAAGAGACTTAGGCATATAATGCCCTAACACTATCTTTAATCTACCTTACTATGGCCAACAAACCCTAAATACTTCTTTCATTCCATAGATTTAGGACAATATATTTTCATTGGAGAGAATGGTTATCAGGGAGACTTAATTCTCTTGCAGATGACCCTTGTCTTGTCGAAGACATCCTTCTACTTCAGTCAATTTCGTTGTGCGGTGAATAGTTTTAAATAGAATCTTTGTCCTCTTGGAAGATGGGCCCTATCATCAGTGATGAAAATATTTTTCTTTTTGGCGTTGTACTGCACCCCTAATCGTGCCATCATAGTTTAAGAATAATCCTTTTAAATAATTTAAATATTTCATATCTAGGCTCCACCAAACTTGAAATTGCTTCGAGTCTTAACTAAAATTCTAAACAATATTGTACTTTATCAAGTGAATCTGATACAGGCCATGCCAACTTCCACGTACATGATTATTAAATATTAAAGTTAGACCTTGTAAGGTACCTATTATGTTTGTTCCAAATTTCGTATAATTCAATATTATGCCATATTAAATTAAACTTGGGCCCCACAATTTTGATTTGTCTCTTTAACATTTTCTGGAACAACGCTTTATTTTAAATCTTCACCTTACTTTATAAAATTAAAAGGGGTCAACAAATATTATGACCTCATGATGATGGATTTTGATCATTTATATGAAATGATTTAAATGCCTTCAGTGAAACATATGATTTTTAATCTGTTCTGAAACTATAACTGAAAACCTAGTTTAATCTGAAAATACATATGTTGAACTCTTTTGAATGATGTTAGTTTCATGCCTCGGAAAATATTAAAACTCTTCTAGGGAGGCTACCATTTGTTACTAGTTTTTATTAAGATATAATAAGAAGTGTACCAAAAATATTTCCCAAACTGACCTCTTCAGAATGTTCAAAACATTCTGGAAGCTGCAAACAACACAACACTGTAAACCCTGTTTGGATGCAACTTCAAAAAAATACCAAACCAAATGCTAGAGTTCTATAATTGTGCAGCAGAGTATATGAACATGATGACAATTATAAGAGATATCTCTTTTTATCAGATACTCAACTGATTTCAATATGTGAATTTCCAAAATAGCTAACTTGTTGAAGTTAATGATTTCAATCTGTTAATTTCCAAAATAGCTAACTTGTTGAAGTTAATGCTGTGTACATAGGATAATCTGAAAAAATTCTATTTGGTTTTGTTCTTGGAAAAATATCAACTGAGGTGCTAAGGTACTAAAAATTGGCAAAAAAGTTATTTGTAGTATAGAAAATTGTAGGGATCAATTGGTTTGGTATGGGAATCAATTGAATGTGAGATATTTATATTCATAGATAGTCATTTTGATGAATTTCTCATTGTGTAAGTAATAAATTGAATAATTTGTAAATGGATTAGGCTTGGGAAAAATAGTAAATGAGGTATTGTGGTTTTATAAATGGGTAATTGGGTATATTATCATATAGTCAATTGTGAGGAACAACCAGTTTGATTTGAAAAAACATAAGTGCAAAAATATCCATTCCTCAATCACTCACTCATGACAAGTTGCAATATGCAACTATGTGGGATCCTAAAATTTGACATTTCAAATAATGATCCTTTTTTATTTTGAGAGGCTAAATATGAATGCACATACATCTTTATTAGAGGTAAACATGATATAATAGTGAATTTATTCATTAATAATTAGATTTAGGAAGATATTTTATAAGGTTTTCTCTATTTTTTCATGTTATAAGAAACTCTAAATTTTGCAAAAATTTAGAGTTCCAATAGTGGCTTTGTGTGGGGTTGTATGCCTCTTGTAGACATAGCAAGAATCCAACATTCTATGGTAGAAGAAGACCAGATACCTACTTTATTGAACTCTTGAATCACATCATATTCTCCTTTGAAAACTGAATCACAATATTGTTTGGTGGCTCTAGACCCCTTAAAGAAAAAATCCATCTTTCCGTCTATCAAAAAAATTATTTTTAACTTCTAATGATATAGGAATTTTAAAAATATTACAATCATTTATATAACCACTTATATCACAATATGCATCATCCATCTCTTTATTATAATGTCTTCCACTATACTGATATATTTTACCAAAAACCCTTAAATCCAATTTTAAGAACAATATTATTAATCCCCACATATGTGAAATTATTAAGCTTGGTCTTATTACAAGCATGTGTATCATATATAAGACTTTCAAAAACTCTCCATCGTGAAAAAAGTGAAAAACTCATATTTTGAGTTATTTTTTAACTATACTTCATGTTGCAGAGAAAAATTATTTGATAACCCTAAATTTTCCCTATGGCTGCTTTCTGTCATTTTTGAAAAATTTCTGTTACTAACATTAGCGTTCCAAGTGAGCTCCACCTTAGACCCAAGATGATCTTCACAACAATATTTAATGACATAGGGTATATCGATTCTATTGGTACTAGTATTTATTTTTCTCCATTGACACAACTTCCCGATCATCTGAAAACATTTCTCCCTCACTATATAACAGTGTGAATATTTTGCAAATATCATCATTTTCCTGGAATTGATGATATTAGAATTGATACCACCCTTTATATTGTGAATATCACTGGAACCGACACATATGGAGTTAGCCTCTTCATCATTTGTTTTAGGACCTCGCAAACATGTTACGCTTTCTAATTCTTGATGTAACAATGATGCACATTATTCTATCTCGGTATCACATGTATTATCTAAAAATATTTCCTCCTCTTTATACAATAGATTTAAAGCCATACAAAAATTGTGAAATCCTCTTCTAACTCTTGGTCATATTGTGGATTTGAAATATTTTGAAACTCTCCTTCATGTATATACGTCTCTTCCATTAGTTGTATTATCTCACTATTTTACTCAATGATATTACTTTTGTTTTCATATACTATTTGTCCTACATTATTGTTTACTTCATTTGTAGGCACATTACTGTCTCGACTATATTGACTAACAATATACCATTTCTAGGCTAGTTGGTTTCCAAATTTTAAACAAAGAATTTAAATCTGATCCACAAGTATTTATGAACACATTAATCAAAAGAGATGGACGTGGCTTGAAACTATCTAGGATCGTTTTATAAGAATCTATATTTTTTCCTAGCAAGGTATAGCTTAACTCACCTTTATAACTTCTTATGTTAAACAAGGCTTGAATAAAAGTTGTAGGATCAACATTACTTGAAACATATTCATGTAACTTGGCTAGAGCTGATTATGGTACACAAAGAACTCTAGTGAAGAAATTGGCATTGCAATAACATATTCGTTGTGAGAATCAATTCCATTCTCTATACCAAATTGGAATCCTCGCATGATGAAATGTACTGTAAAATAAAATTATTAAACCATTCTCTGACATTATCCTTCAAAGACATCACAAAGAGCTTCATAACCATGTATCTTCCTCATAAGCTCAAAATTCATTAATGAACCCATAAAATATCTGTACATACCTAGATGTCGATTCATACTCCCTTCCATGAGACTTTGGTACTTATTCTCTTAGATCGGGAGGAAAGTGATTGGGCCGATAACCTAGAATACCACTAAAGTTTACTGGCTCATACATTTTCCCCTCTGGACATATTTGGTATTGTTGTTGTGTACCATGCATTATTGGATGAGGATTTGTATAGTGATAAATATTAAAATTGTCTTCTTCATTAATTTAGAGTAACTGCCAATCTTAAAGAGGAAAATTTATTGTGTCTTCTAGGTTTCTTCCACCAACAAAGTTCTTTTATGATCTTCCTTAGAAGATTCGTCAATCTATCAATTGTGTGACTCAGGTGGGACAATATCACAAGTCAAATTTAACAATATCTTTCATACATAAACTCCCCAACAAAGTCACCAATCTGTTATGTGTGTGACTCAAATGGGATAATATCAACTGGTTTGATTCGATAATACAATGCCAAAGGTTCTAAATTATGATTCAATGATATTTTTATTCAACTCCCTAGTGGAATTTCCAATCTGTTGGTTCCCAAAATCATGGGTTTGATGAACCCTAAGAATATGCCATGTTCTATTATCAGGATCAACAACTAATTTTTGCTAGTGAATGGGACTGATCAAAATGATCAAATTCCCTAGCACTTCTAGCTTTGCTAGACCAAGGCAAGTTTACATGTCTGATTATTAAGAAGATTACAACTTTACATATTTTTATCTTCCTTTAATCTATCTCAAATTCGCATAAGTATTTGAAATAGAAAATTGAATACTAACTAGTCCTTACTCCTATTAACTAAAATTGAAAATAAAATCCTCAAATTAATTTTGTCTATTTCTTGAATGATGTATTGATCAATGGCTTATCCCAAGCCACAAAATCAAAATAATTATTTATTTATCTAATGTTTGGAAACTTGAACTATTTGGCATGAGGGGTTGATCCTATTGATTTATGAACACATAAGGGACTCTATCCCTAACCCTACTATCAAAAATCCCATTAAGGGTAAAGGAAAATGGATTGTTGAAGGCAATATTGAAAGTAATTCAAAGAAAGAGAGATATGTGAAGAAGGAAGCTTCAAAGTGCAACTATGATGAGGACAACGATACTAATGAATTAGAGGATGAGGAAGGTCGTGCTACCTAGAATGTGAAAAGCCCCAATAGAGAAGAGGAGGAAAGTGAGGACTCCGAGCATAATTCCCACTCTTAGGATATGGGAGAGGATGAGGAAAAAGACTACGAGGGGTCTGTGAAAAATGAAGAGCCGAAGATTGATACTGACGATAAAGCTGACGATGATACCCAGAATAAGGAAGATCTCATAACCTAGAGTAGGGAGATTGATACTGGGATGAAGAACAAAGAAAAAGAGAACACAAACAACAAGGAGAGTGAGGAAATTGTCAACATGGAAGTAAGTTGCAGGACATTTTGAATTTTGAAGACATTTTGGTTCAAAATTCCCAAAACCTAGATGTCTTGGTTGATACTGCTATCCACTACATTGAGATGCATAACCTTGATAGGAATTTTCAAACTGAGGAAGTGCCCATTCTGGATGAGTTTGTGGCTAGCAGGAGGCATGATGTGCATGTATCTCAAGATACCCAGGATAATACTGAAGAAGATAATAAGGACAAAAGTGAAAGAAGGGTTATAGAATCCTCAATTAAACTAATTTTTTAGGACTTTGATGATAAGGAGGAAGTCACCATTGGGGCCCTTCAAACAGCATAAGCTGAGGCTTTATACTCTTTCAGATTCAACAAATGGTGTTTCCATGATAGAAAGAGGCTAAGTCTTAAGTGCACGAAATTGGAGGCCACTAATGATAGTCTTTAGGATAATCTAGGAAAAGGGTTCAATGAGTACAACTTGACTCATAATTCAAACTCTTCTATCACTAATGTGCAGGACAAGATGGATTATATGGAGAGCACAATTATGGATATTCTCCAGCATAGTAAGGACAATATAAAATCCTCAAGCATCAATCTGAAAGCCCTGGTCAATATGCTGGACAATGGTCTTGGTGAGGAAGTTGATCATAAGAATGATGCCTTGGAGGCCGCTAGTGGGCCAAGCTCTAGAACTCAGGCTAGTAGAAAGAAGAAATCCCCTACTGTTAAGAAGAATGTTGAAGAGATGAAAAGGTTCATTGGGAGGATGGTAACATCCAGGCCAAAATGGAGAAGACCCTAGATGAAAAAGTTAGAATAATGAATATTGTCAGCTGAGCTAGTGCTTTGGCTAGTTTTTTGTCTCTCGTGCTGGTTTTTTCCCATTTTCTATTTTTCAGTTTCTTGTGTTTCTGATGAAGGGTGCTCCCCTTAATACCACAAACACATAACAGAAATAGAGAAACAACAACAATATGCAAGAACAGAAAATTGGCTTCTTATTATCTCCACAAATGTGGAATTACAAACTTTCAGAATTACAATATGCAAAGCCACATGGGCATTCCCTTACAATATTCTGTAGGACAAAGCCTCGAATCAATACCCAGATTTACTACCCAGAACTATTCTCAACTGCCTAAGACAATAATACAGCCTTCCTTATATAGGCAATTATCCACCGCCTGGGAACGTTCCAGAATTTTAGCCAATAAGGCCGACCAAACTTAGAATTATTTTATTTTACATTTTATTACATCATAGTCGGCTCAAGATAACCTTTGAAACCCGAACAGAAATTTTGAAGAAAATTATTTTTCGCCATTTCAGGTGGCCCAACTTCCGAAGACCATAAGTCATCACCAGTTGATCTGCTCGGCTGCTATAACCCCATTTCGGAAACGCCACGAAGCACTCTACAGGCTTGACCGGCGCAAGCACTTGTCACCCAAATTTTTGACCTCATCCGGGGCCTCTAAAGCCTTCAAAACTGAGTTCAAAGTTTCTGTACCCTGCTGCCAATACCGAAAATCTTCAATATCTTCCAATATACACTTGATCTGGCAATGAAACTTTACTGGCAGACTTATATGACCAAAATGAACCTCCAAGAAAGAAATCAGATCATTCTGAGCACATACAAAAATTACCAAAAATAGTAACTTTCCATAAATAGTAGCTCTGCACAAAATAGCCCTTATTGAATAAAAAAAACATAAATATTTTTGGGTGATGCAAGATTGCTCTTACACCCAGGATGCTCCTGCATCAGACACCCGAGGTAATTTGAGAAGTGACCCTATCACGACTCAGGTGTGTAGAGGAAAACCAAGACGGTTAACCTCCTCCTTTGTTAGCCATGATGAATCTTCAACAGGTCGTCCTTTCCACTTGACCAGATATTCTTCATATGTCCTGTTCCTTGTGCTTCTGCCAACATGACTATCCAGTATATCTTCAATCTCATTAGTGTCTGAACTAGTTGCTGGAATACTCCACTGTGCTGCTGTGATCTCATCTTCAACACCTCCTTCATGATACTCTGTCAGATCTGAAATGTTAAACACTGGTGAAATATTTAGCTCAGTAGGCAATTCTACCTCATATGCATTTCCTGAATCATGTTTCTTCAATATCCTGCATGGTCCAAACTTCTTCATTTTTAGCTTGTTATATGTACCAACTGGAAATCGCTCCTTCCGCAAATGAACCATGACTTCATCACCAACCTGAAATTCCTTATGCCTCCTTTTCTCATCTGCCTTAGCCTTATACTGTGCGTTCATCTTGGTAATATGCTTCCTCACCTCCTCATGGATGTTCTTCAAGTGCTCTGCAAAATCCTCAGCTTCAGCACTACTTATTTCTCCTTTATCTATCTTCCTCAATTCAGATGCATTTCTTGGACTACTTCCATATACAATCTGGAATGGTGATTTACCAGTGCTCCTGTTGATAGAATTATTGTATGCAAATTCTGCCTGTGGTAAAATCAAATCCCATCCCGTTGGCTTATCTCCAACCAAACATCTCAGCAAATTTCCCAAACTCCTATTCACCACCTCTGTCTGTCCATCAGTCTATGGATGATGTGATGAACTGAACTTCAAATCTGTCTTCAACTTCTTCCACAATGTACGCCAGAAATATCCAACAAACTTAGTGTCCCGATCTGAAACTATGGTCTTTGGCAAACCATGAAGTCTCACTACTTCTCTGAAAAACAATTCTGCTACATGAACAGCATCATTAGTCTTCTTGCAGGGAATGAAATGTGCCATCTTTGAAAATCTGTCAACTGCTACAAGAATTGAATCATGTCCCCGCTGTGTCCTCGGTAAACCAAGAACAAAGTCCATGCTGATATCCTCCCAAGGCTTCTCTGGTACAGGTAATGGCTGATACAATCCTGTATTCTGCTTCACTCCTTTCGCCATCTGACATACTCTGCAACTCTGTACAAACTTCTTCACATCTTGCTGCAATTGTGGCCAATAATAATTCTCACCAACCAAAGCAACGATTTTATCACGACCAAAATGTCCAGCCAATCCTCCACTATGCTTCTCCTTGATGAGATTCTCCCTCATAGAACTTCGTGGAATGCACAACTGACTCCCTCTGAATAGCATATCATCCTGGATGATGAAATCCAACCATTTCGTCCTGTCTAGAGTAACAGGTTCTGTACAAGCTTTCCAAGCTTCACCAAAATCAGGATCCTCTGGATACAAATTCTTGAGTTCTTTGAACCCAATCACTTCAATCTGCATTTCTGTCAGCAATAGTTGCCTTCTGCTAAGAGCATCTGCAACCCTATTAGACTTTCCACTCCTGTGTTTCAAAACAAATGTATAACTCTGCAAAAACTCAACCCATTTCAAATGCCTTTGATTCAATTTTCCTTGATTATTCAAATATTGCAAAGCTTGATGATCAGTATACAAAACAAACTCCTTAGGAAGCAGATAGTGTCTCCACTTCTTTAATTCCTAAACTATAGCATAAAATTCCTGATCATAAACAGAATATTTCCTCTTGGCATCATTTAACTTCTCACTGAAATAAGAAACAGGTTTACCTTCTTGGCTCATAACAGCTCCTATTGCAGTACCACTAGCATCACAATCTACTTGAAACACCTTATTCAAATCTGGAAGTGCTAAAACTGGTTGTTCTGTAACTTTTTGTTTCAACAATTGAAAACTCTTTTCTGCCCCATTAGTCCACTTAAACTCTTTTCTATCCCCTCTCATTGTTTCAGTCAAGGGTCCACAAATACTGCTAAAATTTCTGATAAACTTTCTGTAAAAGCTAGCTAGACCATGAAAAGATCTTACCTCAGTAGCATTCCTTGGAGTAGGCCATTCAAGGATAGCCTGTACCTTCTTTGGGTCCATTTTTAGACCTTCTGCTGAAACTACAAATCCCAAATACACTAACTCTTTCTTCACAAAACTGCACTTCTTCAAATTAATCAACAATTTCTCTTCTCTCAGCTTCTCAAATACCATACGAATATGCATCATATGCTCATCCAATGTCTTACTAAAGATCAAAATATCATCTAGGTAAACAATGACAAACTTACCCAGAAATTCTTTCAGAACCTCGTTCATGAGCCGCATGAAAGTGCTCGGTGCATTGGTTAGCCCAAAAGGCATGACTAACCACTCATATAGTCCTTCCTTTGTCTTGAAGGCAGTCTTCCATTCATCTCCTTCTCTGATCCGAATCTGATGATATCCACTCTTCAGATCTATCTTTGAGAAATACACAGCTCCACTCAAACTGTCCATAATATCATCCATTCGTGGCAATGGAAACCTATACTTGATTGTGATCTTGTTTATTGCCCTAGAATCTGTACACATCCTCCATTCTCCATTCTTCTTTGGTGCTAATACCGCTGGTACAGCACAGGGACTCAGACTCTCACGGATCAATCCTTTCTGTAACAGTTCATGTACTTATCTGTTCAACTCCTCACTTTCTGCAGGTGTCATTCTATGTGCTGCCTTATTCGGAAAACTCGCTCCTGGGATCAAGTCCATCTGATGACTGATCTTCCTGACTGGTGGTAATCCATCAGGCACGTTATCGGATACAATATCCTAAAACTCAATCAACAAATCTGCAACTTCTACAGGAACATCTTCTACTTCCTCTTTACCAGCTTTTGGAATTAAAGCAAAACATACATGCTCATGCCTCATACCATCTAGGAATTTCCTTCCATCAACAAATGTTATTCTTGCATTACCACATACCTTTTCTTCGGTCTCCTTCAATGGCTTTAGCTTATGTCGCACTCCATCCTTTGTCAGGGAATAGGTATTCGCACGACCATCGTGTACAGCACATTTGTCAAACTGCCACGGTCTACCTAATAACATATGACATGCATCCATAGAGATGATATCACATAGTACCTCATCTTGGTACCCGCCGATCTTGAACTTTACCAGGCACTGTTCACTGACCATGACCTTGTGGTCATCCTGCACCCAAGCAATCCAATATGGATGTGGGTGTTTCTGTCTCTTGAGCTTCAACTTTGTCACCATCTCTTCTGACACCAGATTGTCAGTGCTTCCACTATCGATAATCACATCACAGCATTTACCCTCGCACTTGCATCTAGTGCGAAACAGACTCCTCCTCTATTCAGGTTCATTCTCACCACTCAGCAAGACTCTTCTGTTAATTAGCGTTTCTCCTCTTTCAGCATCTTCAGAATTTGATGATCTAGCATCTTCATCGACATGTGCAACTCTGGCCTGGCCTTCATTTCTCCTGTCTGTTCTGCCTTGGCGCTGAGGACATTCAAATGCCCTATGACCTTCTTCTCCACAGTGAAAACATGTTCCACGGAAGCCACCTCTTCCAGATCCTTGTCCTCTTCCTCTTCCTCTCTGATCTCTATTATTCTGATCCTGGAAGCGATTGGAATTATTTCCTCGCTGATTTTGACTGCTACTGGCCTCATCCGTCTTTTTCGGATCTTCATTTCGGCCACCATATGACCGTCCACCAGATCATCCACCGCGACCTCTTCCATTTTGTCTGCTCTCAAACTTCTTGTTCAGCTTTTCCTCCACTTTTAGGGCAAACTGGTATGCCTCTTCAATACTGTTCATTCGAACCAGATTCAGCTCCTCCTGAATGCTTGGCCTTAACCCATTAAGGTATCGGGCAACTTTCTTCTTATCAGCTTCTGCATGGCCTGTTCTGATGAGAAGTCGATAGAACTCCTCTGTGTACTCCTGAATAGATCTTCCTGCTTGCTTCAAACTCTGCATTTTCTTCAGTAGGTCAAGCTCATAATCAACAGGAATGAACTGTCGCTTCAATTTATCCACCATCCGATCCCATCTCATGATTTTCTCCTTTCCCCTTCTATTTCGCTCCAACTGAATCTCTTGCCACCATATCTTCGCATGACCTTTCAATCTGGCCTTCGCAAATTTGACCCTATCAGGATCTTCAACATCTTCATACTCAAAATATTCCTCACATTCGTTGATCCAGTCGATCAATTCCTCTGGGTTAAGATTTCCAGAAAATGCAGGAACCTCAATCTTAGGTCTTTTCCCAATCTTGGAAATCGCCCGAAAAAGTCTTTCTTCCTCCTGGTTCACAATTTCAACTTCTCCTCCTTGATATTCTTCTTCGGCTTCATCCTCACTTTCGTCTCTGACATTAAGATTCATTCCTCTACGAATCTCTTCTTGCAATGCTCGCACTTGTCTCTGCAACTCTCTAACCTCAGGTGTCACAACACCAGGTCTTCCGCCACGTTCTCTTCGTGGAGGCATTTTCGCGATGCGCGCTGAAACCCTAACCACGGTCCTGGTGCAAACTGCCTCACAGTTGGCGATCTGTTTACACACTCAAGAAAACCTGCTCTAATACCACTTGATGAAGGGTGCTCCCCTTAATACCACAAACACATAACAGAAATAGAGAAACAACAACAATATGCAAGAACAGAAAATTGGCTTCTTATTATCTCCACAAATGTGGAATTACAAACTTTCAGAATTACAATATGCAAAGCCACATGGGCATTCCCTTACAATATTCTGTAGGACAAAGCCTCGAATCAATACCCAGATTTACTACCCAGAACTATTCTCAACTGCCTAAGACAATAATACAGCCTTCCTTATATAGGCAATTATCCACTGCCTGGGAAGGTTCCAGAATTTTAGCCAATAAGGCCGACCAAACTTAGAATTATTTTATTTTACATTTTATTACATCATAGTCGGCTCAAGATAACCTTTGAAACCCGAACAGAAATTTTGAAGAAAATTATTTTTCGCCATTTCAGGTGGCCCAACTTCTGAAGACCATAAGTCATCACCAGTTGATCCGCTCGGCTGCTATAACCCCATTTCGGAAACGCCACGAAGCGCTCTACAGGCTTGAGTGGCGCAAGCGCTTGTCACCCAAATTTTCGACCTCATCCGGGGCCTCTAAAGCCTTCAAAACTGAGTTCAAAGTTTCTGTACCCTGCTGCCAATACCGAAAATCTTCAATATCTTCCAATATACACTTGATCTGGCAATGAAACTTTACTGGCAGACTTATATGACCAAAATGAACCTCCAAGAAAGAAATCAGATCATTCTGAGCACATACGAAAATTACCAAAAATAGTAACTTTCCATAAATAGTAGCTCTGCACAAAATAGCCCTTATTGAATAAAAAAAACATAAATATTTTTGGGTGATGCAAGATTGCTCTTACACCCAGGATGCTCCTGCATCAGTTTCCCTCCTATGGGCTGCTCATTGATGTTGTTTCTGTTTGTTGGGTCTACTTCTTTCTATCTTTAGTTTTTAGATCTGTAAAGGGTTTTGGGTCCCCTTCAAAACCTTCTTTTACCAATAATCAAAACACTACTCAAGCTAATGCCTTATAAAAATATGAAGTATGTTGTTATGTCTTGCATAAACATGCAAAAATACCAATCATAAAAACCTTCTTACTGATCCAAATTATTCCTCCAAATCACAATACCTATTTGATAGAATTCAAATCTTCCTTAAAGAGACCAACCAAACAAGATACACATAAGCAAATTAAGGTTCCATGACAAATCGATTGTATCCTTGATACACTAGTTCATATGACTAGCATATATATATATATATATATATATATATATATATATATATATATATATATATATATATATATATATATATATATATATATATATATATATATATATATATATAGTAGAAGTCACAAGGCAACAATTAGGTTTAATATTGTAAAATAAAAAAATAGTATATATAGTTATAAATTATAAATTATTAAAATAATTTTCAATAGGGTAAGAGTTAGGGTTAGGGTTAGGGTTACGGATATGGTGAGAGTTAGGGTTAGTAGGACATTTTACCTTATGAGTTAGGGTTCATATAAGAGTTATAGTTTAGGTTAGGGTTAGGGATAGGGTGAGATTAAGGATGTGGTTAGGGATATGATGTTAGGTTTACACTTAGGATTAGTATCATATTTAGTGTAACATTAAGGTTTAAGATTAGGGTAAGGGGTTAGGGTTAGGGTTACTAATATAGTGAGGGTTAATCGTGGGTTAATGACGGGATGCAGAGTGTTGAGTTTGGATTAGTATTAAGGTTAAAATATTTGTTAAGGTTAGTATTACAAATAGGGTCAATGGTCAAATTAGTAACATGATTTGGGGTTCATATGTAGTGTTTATTGTAGGGTTAGTAATGGGTTATGTTTTCAATTAGAGTTAAAATATTGGTTAAGGTTAGTACGACAAATAGGGTCAATGGTAAAATTAGTAATATGATTTGGGGTTCATATGTAGTGTTTCTTATAGGGTTAGTGATGGGTTATGGTTATGATTAAGGTTATGGTTTAACCTATTAAGGGTTAGTATAACCATTGTGGTTAGCATTTTACCTATGGTAAATGACACGGTTATGGTTACGATTAGGGTTAAATTTTCACCTTAGGAATAGTTTTGTGTGAATGGTTATAATTATAGTTACAGTTAGTATCAAGATTATTGTATCATACTAAGGTCGTGGTTTGAGTTAGGATGCTATGTTTACAGTTATGTGGTGTATCATATTTATTGTAACATTAAAGGTAAAGATTAGGGTATGGGGTTAGGGTTAGCATTAGGGTTAGTAATATGGTCAAGATTAGTAATAGTTACTATTGCATTTTAGCTAATGTACATGTAGGGTTAGGGATAGGGTCAATTTAAGGTTGTGTGCAGTGTTAGGATGTAGGGTTTATAGTCAGGGTTAAATCATATGTAGTCTTAGGTATAGGGTTAGTATTAGGGTTTGTGTGAGAGTAAGATTATGGATGTAGTTAGTGATGGGATCTAGGTTTTAGAGTTAGGATTAAAGTATCATACTTGGTAATACATTTTTGGATGTTGTTTATAGTTTAACATGATAATTATCATTAGTATCACATTTAACATTACCATTTAACGTACGGTCAATGGTAGGGACATGGTAACAACTAACTTGAACGGTTACCATATATAAGTAATTATAATGCTAATGATAACATATTAGAGTTAGGGTTAGGGTTACGATTAGGGATAGGATTCTATTTTTATAGTTAGGATTACTATCATATTAAGGGTTAGTATAACCATCATGTTTACCATCTTATGTATGGTAATTGAGAGGGTTATGGTTATAATTAGGTTTTAATTTTAATCTTAGGAGTACTATTAATTTTGGACTTTCACCTCTCACATTAAAGGTAAAGATTAGGGTAAGGGGTTAGGTTTAGCATTACGGTTAGTAATATGGCCAAGATTACTAATAGTCACTATTACATTTAAGCTATTGTACATGTAGGGTTAGGGTTAGGATCAATTTAAGGTTGTTCAAAGTGTTAGGATGTACGGTTTATAGTTAGGGTTAAATCATATGTAGTGTTAGGTATACGGTTAGTATTAGGGTTTGTATCAGAGTAAGATTATGGTTTGTGCAGTATCAGAGTAAGATTATGGTTTGTGCAAGAGTAAGATTGTGGATGTAGTTAGCAATGGGACATAGGTTTTAGAGCAAGGATTGAAGTATCATAATTGGAAATACATTTTTTGATGTTGTTTACAGTTTAACATGATAATTATCATTAGTATCACATATAATGTTACCATTTAACATACGGTCAATGGTAGGGACATGGTAACAACTAACTTGAATGGTTACCATATTATTGTAATTATAATGGTAATGATAATATATTAGAGTTAGGGTTAAGGTTACGATTATGGATAAGATTCTATGTTTACATTTAGGATTACTATCATATTAAGGGTTAGTATAACCGTCATGTTTTGGACTTGCATCTCTCACATTAATGATATAGATACTAGTGTAAGGGGTTAGGGTTCGCATTAGGGTTGGTAATATGGTCATGTAAGAGTAATACTTATTGTTAGATTTAGGCTTACAATAGGGGTTTCAAGTTACATTCAGAGTTAGGGTTACGGTAATCATTGTTGTTAATTTAACATCATGCTATGGGTTAAGATATAGTTTTATTTTAGTTTTCATTTAAGATTTACTTTTCATAATTTATTTTATATAGTTAAAGGTTTTGGTATAGTTGTTTAACATTGATTAGGGTTAGGTTAGAAGTAGAAATGAATAAGATGTCCTCTATAACTAATTACTCACATTTATTTGGCACATCCATTGAAGGAATAAATATTAGAAATATAGAATTCAACAAAACATATTGTAAAGTGTTGCAAGTATAGGGGTAATCATGATGGGAATAGCCAAAACTATTTATTTATTATCTTGTTCATGAAACTTACATAGATGAAACAGGAAATAGAAGTACCAATACAACTATTTAGATAATTAAGAAGTGTGAAAGCCAAGATAAGAATGATCTAAATCAATAACATTTCTTGATAATGATGCAAGTACATCACATATTCTTCAATGATAAAGTTGGTATTGTGAACCTTATTTGTACAATGATTGAGGTAGACTTATTTAATCATTGATGGAAATGCATCCACTTTTGTAGATGTCTCACGTAGAATTTTTACAACATCTGGCATCTGCATTATATCTAGTTTGTCAACATAGTGAACTGATAATGTCATGTTCTCCATAGATTTTATTATAGTTGCACACAAGTCTACAATGATTCACATACACTTGTCAAATTCAGTCTCAAAGACATAAGTTGAGGCCACTGAAGAAGAGGGGCTTGTAACCACAATGTTTGGCTCTCTGTCAGAGGCAACCATAGGTGGAATGGTATCCTGCAAAGTTTTAAACCAACATTAGTCTATAGAATTAATCATAATAACCATTTTTCATTTCCATTTCAAACTTTACATGTTACTTATAGTGGAATAATATATATTATTTTCTGGCATATTTTATATTTAAATTAACAAAAAGTTAGCTTTGGAAACATGATATAATTTATATTATTGATACGAATTTAAGCAAAATTGAACACAATTTCCAAATATGATATACTAATTTATTGCATAAAAATAATTCAAAACAATTATGACATAAAGTAGGAGATTGATTAATAATGCAACAGTTAATAGCAATACATCATTACAGTACACCATTGATTTTCAAGACACTTGAGTCTAATTTCTTCTTCTTTTCTATTCGAAAGTTTTTGAATCCACTTTTCATTTTTTCATAGTAGTCATATGTGAATGGTAGCATTATTATCAAGCCTTCTAGAGACTTTACACGAGATACAGCTACAAATGTCAATCTTACTCTTTCTCTTAGACCTATATCAATTGTGGCTTTGGAAAGAGTTAGTCCCTGAGATTTATGAATTTCCAATTCCCATGTCAACCTTAATGGTTGTATGCACCCTAAAATGGTCGCCTAGACTTTGGGCCCCATTCTTGTAATTTATCAAATCCCTAAATCAATATTTTCAATTAAATCAATTTCCTTGATCAAATCCTAATTTTATCATTTATTCGATTATATTATATGGGCTAACCATTTTATCCTAAGTCTTTATTTAATTAAAAGGAATTCCCTCCCCTTTTATTAAATAAAAAGCCCCCACTTTTCCTCTTATCCTAAGTTGCACAAATAAAGCATTATTCTTATTTTATAAAAAGAAGAAAAAGGCCTTTTTGTCTCATATGGGACACAAAAGTCAACTCTTATTTTCTCATTGGAGGAGATTTGTGCAATGGATTATTCCTCTTTCAAGCTCCACCCTTGATTAAATCTTTTGCCTCTTAATCTCCATGGTCCATTCCTTTTCAATTCCTTTAAAAAGAGAGCTCTTTTCTCATTCTAGATCCCAACTTTTGAATGCTAATCTTATGCTGCAGGATTTCTTGGTGACTTTGGAGCTTTGGAGATCTTCTTTCATTTTAGCTTTCTTCATGCATTTAGCTTCCATTCTTGCATTCTTAGCTTAAGCTTTCATGGCATCTAGCTTAGTTCCTTTTACGCTCTAGATTAGCTCACATAGCTTAATTAGTAAGGCTTGTAATCCTTTCATTTCCATAGCTTACTTGCATCTTCATTCTTAACATAGTTGCATTGCATTTCCATTGTTGATTCTTGAGGATATTGGCATTCTTGCCCTTGTCTCTTTGAATCTCCCATTATGTGGTTTACTAGCAAGGTTATAGGCTTAATAGCTCTAGCTGAGAGCATTCTTAATATCCTTGTGACTCCATGCCTAGGGAGCTCTAGGTCACTTTCTCAAGATTTCTCATTCATGGATTCTATTGGAAGTAATGACTTAGAGAAGTGCACATCTTAGTGTGTACACTTTTGGCGTCCATTGTGGGCAAGACCATGGATCCATGGCCTACTACCAAGTAAAATGTTGTATGCAAGAGGACCAGCATCAATAATCTGAAACAAAATGTCCTTTTTGATGGGACCAATCCTAACAGGGAGAACAACCAACCCTTTAGAACTCCTTTCTACCTCATCATAGGCTTTTATTGTGATCTTCTTTTGGGTGTCTATGACCTATTCTGAGTAACCCAACATTTTTAACAGACTCAAAGAATAAATATTGATCCCAACACCCCCATCAATCAACACACGCCTGACCTGAGTCTTGTGGATCATGACTTCTATATGGAGGGCAAGATTATGTGGGTTGCTCAAAGCTCTATCATCGTCTTCTGAAAAAGTGAGGTAATGTGGGCTAGCAATATGATTGACCATGCTTTGGAATTGGTCGACATCTATGTTGGTAGAAACATTGGCTATGCGCAAGGCATCCTCAAGGACACGCTTATGTCTTGGTGACAATTCCAAGAGTTCAAATATTGAGATTTGAGTCGGGGTTCTTTGTAATTGGTCAATAAGATTATAGCTCATCTCAGGGTTGATTGCTGATTTGGTGGTGACATTCTTGGATGCCACTAGTTTTGGTTTGTTGGATGGGTTGGAACTAGGACCTCTAATAACCACAGGACCTTGACTTTGACTTCTAGTGATAGCGTTAAGAGCTTGGGATGACCTTTGAGAGTGAGGACCCCTTAGCACAATCACAGGTTCTTCATCAAATATAGGACGAGAGCCCACATCATAACCATAAGGATCTTTTTCCCTCATCATGTTGACATTTTCCTCCACCACTTCAAGCATATTGATCACATTTTCTGCAGCTATGTAGGTATAGTTGATTTTAGCTTTGCCATTCTTTGGTTTAGAGGTTTCCCCCTTCTCATATTTAGGCAAAGGCTCCTTGAAAGCCTTGTGATCAGCATTAGTGTCAAAACCATCTACCTTAAGCTTCCCACTCTCAATAAGGTCTTGGATAAGGGAGTTAAATGTATCTGGAATGAGGATTGTCAAAAAAGCATGGACCAAATCAAATAATATTTGGAAAAGCCTCCTATTTTAATGCCTCCTATCCTAAGAAAACCACTCATTCTATATGTTTCATCAACATAATCTTCCTTGGGGGTATTACTGGCTCAACTTGATGAAAATGGGAAAGAAAGAGCCATATATTACATCAGTCGTACGCTTATTTCATATGAGGTTGATTATACTAGTATTGAAAAATCTTGCGTCGCAGTGGTGTTTGCTTCCCAAAAGTTGTGACATTACATGCTTGCGCATACAATACACCTCATAGCAAAGATTGAGGTGGGCTGCCCCACTTTCTGTTGCCTTGGGCAAGACAGTTTCTCTTTTCATCTTGAACCATATCATCTATTGATATGGTGTGCCTTCAGAGATTATCACTGACAATGGAGGTCAGTTCAAGAATAAGGACCTTAAGCAACTCTGTAAACAATTCAAGATAAAACAACATTGGTCCTCCATTTACTTCCCACAAGGAAATGGTCAAGCAAAGGTTTCAAATAAAACCATTCTTAAAATTCTCCATAGAATAGTTCACAAGAATGGTAGAGATTGGCATCTATAGATCAATCTAGCTTTATGGGCCTATAGAATGAGTATTCGTACTCCAACTGGGGCTACTCCTTTTTCCCTTACTTATGGTGCTGAAGTAGTGTTACCTTTAGAGGTGGAGATCCCTTCACTTAGAGTCTCTCTCAAAGGTCTAGTTACAGATGAAGACTACTGCTCCATGAGACTGCAAGAGTCAGAGCTTCTTGATGAGAAACAAAAAGCATCATTTGACCACATGAGGGTTTACCAAAAGTGTATGTCCAAAGCATTCAACAAAAAGGTTCACCCTAGAGAATTTCAAGTGGGAGATCTTGTCCTGCGAGAAAACCCTAAGAATCAACAACATAGAGAACAAAAGGGAAAATTTGAACCTAATTGGCTTGGACCATACATCATTACTGTTGCTTTTGGAATATGTGCTTATTTGTTTTCTACTGAAGAGGGAGAACAACTCCCCGAGCCTATCAATATCTTGCACCTGAAGAAGTTCTATCCATGATGCCTGTTCTGTCTGGGGGCATCCTTTGTATATATTTATTAATCCTGAAAAAATTCCAAAAAAATTCATATATGATGCTGAAAAAATCTTACAAAGCATATAAAGTCTTGAAAAAAGAGCATCCTAGTGAAAACCTAGCAATAGGCGCTTTCATGTTCACCAAAAAAATAAAAAAATTACAAAAAATTAAAAAAAAATAGAAAAAGTGCCTTGGTGAAAACTTGGAAACAGGCGCCTTGGTAGAAAAAATACAAAAAACTTGAAAAAATCAAAAAATATCCAAGTGGTGAAAACTTGGAAATAGGTGCCTTGGTAGCAAAAATACAAAAAAATTGAAAAAATTAAAAAATCTCCAAGTGGTGAAAACCTAGAAATAGGCGCTACTTGAGGCCTTTGCACCCTTGTTTCTTAGCATGTGTCCTTGACACTTAGCCTTTCTCCATCATGCTTTAACCTTGTTGCCTTGGTTTGGAATCGGTCTTTGTCTTTGTCTAGGGGGCATAACTGTGTTAGCTTTGGTCTCTAAGATGCGTTGGTCTTTAGGACATCTTGCAAATGGTCTTTTTCAACACCACCCCAACTATGTTTTTCAACACTACCCTAGCGTCAAGTGTTTCTCAACACTTATCAGATATCTTACCCACAATCTAGCATGATATGATATTTTCTACTGGCAGATGTGATACTCAAAGTTTGACTCTATGACCTACACACACGCACTTAAACACTCAACTCGCTGAGACTTGTTTGACTTTATTTCTTTGTGTGCTATCTATGATGATTTCTTTGATTAGTGTTCTCTCCCTAATAGTTTTTGATGATGCCGAGCTAGAAGACTGGGGGCATGAGGACATGTTTTATTTGTTTTTTGCTTGTGGGTATATTTTGTTGATCTTAACTGTCATGAGCATTTATGCTTGTTCCACTTGACACTAAGATCTACAAGGTATTATCCTTGACTATTTTTGCAAGTGCACACTTATAGCCATCTTGACTTTCCTTGTGTCTCGATGCAAGTATAATCTTGCTATATTAAACTTAGAAAACCTCACTACACTAGTCATCTAGACCTATATGTCTTTTATGCTTAGGTGGGATTCCCACATACCTATCTAATATAGATCATATTCAGATTCACATAGTTATACTAGTGTGCATTGTATGATCTTGTGATGCTACCAATAACGCTAGATGATGATTATTAGAGTCTAATGGCTTTGTGACTTTGCAAGTAAACCACTTTTCATAGTAGCTTGCATTCTTAAGTTCATGTTAGTTTAGTTTTGCATCTTGCATATGGAGAGAGCTCTCCTTTCATCTTTCTTTTGGACTTTTAATCAATTATGGTAACGTTTTGATCTTCATTTCCTTATCTTCTTTCGTGATCTCAATCAAAATTTCATATCTTAAATAGTTGATTGATTTTGGGGCATTCTCTTTCTTGAGGCAAATTCTCTTTCTTCTATCGATTTCTTTTCACCTCTTCCAAAATTTGATCTTCCATTCACTTTCCCCCCACTTCTTTTCTTCTAATTCAACCTTGGGGCATAACCTTTCATGCTTAATGATCTACCTTGGTTCTGTGATCCTTATATCTTTCATTTTACATCAAGAACCTTATTTTTAGTTTGATTTGATCAAATTTATCAATTTAATATTTCTCCTCTATCTCATTTCAATTTCAATTCTGAGGGGGCAGTACCTATCAACTTCAATCCTTGATTCAGCTTTATCAATCAAACCTTGCTTGAGATTCTTATCTCTTATTTGAGACTTAACAATCTCCTATTTAAAGGGGTGTTGGCCTTGTCTTTTGCAATTAGCTTACCTTTGTCCTAATATGTTCCCATCCATCGAACACATGTCTGGATTGATTTGTGATCCCAAATCGATCTCACACTTCAACTTCATTCTTTGACTACATGTGATCCCAAATCGATCTCACATTGGTCAAAGAGGGGAAAATGGATGCACCCTAAAATGGTCACCTAGACTTTGGGCCCCATTCTTGCAATTTATCAAATCCCTAAATCAATATTTTCAAAAATCAATATTTTCAATTAGATCAATTTCCTTGATCAAATCTTAATTTTATCATTTATTTGATTATATTCTATGGGCTAACCATTTTATCCTAAGTCTTTATTTAATTAAAAGGAATTCCCTCCCCTTTTATTAAATAAAAAGCCCCCACTTTTCCTCTTATCCTAAGTTGCACAAATAAAGCATTATTCTTATTTTATAAAAAGAAGAAAAAGGCCTTTTTGTCTCATATGGGACACAAAAGTCAACTCTTATTTTCTCATTGCAGGAAATTTGTGTACATGGATTGTTCCTCTTTCAAGCTCCACCCTAGATTAAATCTTTTGCCTCTTAATCTCCATGGTCCATTCCTTTTCAATTCCTTTAAAAGGAGAACTCTTTTCTCATTCTAGATCCCAACTTTTGAATGCTAATCTTATGCTAGAGGATTTCTTGGTGACTTTGGAGCTTTGGAGATCTTTCATTTTATCTTTCTTCATGTATTTAGCTTCCATTCTTGCATTCTTAGCTTAAGCTTTCATAGCATCTAGCTTAGTTTCTTTTATGCTCTAGATTAGCTCACATAGCTTAATTAGTAAGGCTTGTAATCCTTTCATTTCCATAGCTTACTTGCATCTTCATTCTTAGTATAGTTGCATTGCATTTCTATTGTTGATTCTTGAGGATACTGGCATTCTTGCCCTTTTCTCTTTGAATCTTCCATTATGTGGTTTACTAGCTCACAAGAGAAGTGTAAGAGAATCTGTCATACCAACCTATTTTTGGCATATTCTCTTACACACACCAACCACTTCTTCTTGGGCATCCAAATAGGCCCAAGTCATAAGATGCTCTTACACCTGTCATATCACATTCCTTAAATAGTTCTTACGCGTCATAAGAATCTGTCATGACCGTTTCAGTCATGATCTCCTTACGCACAAGTGGAGTGACACATCAACATGCCAACTAGACATGTACACTCACACTTAATTACATTATTTGCAAAAAATACATTTACAAAACAAATAATAAGAATAGGAATTATCCAAGGTTGAGACACCTTATTCCTAACATTTTCCCACTTGTCGAACACCTTGTAAGAGCAACATGAACTTTAACCGCCAGAGGCCAAAAGGCCCATAGACTCCAAACACCATCTGAACTTCTCAGTGCCCACTAGTTTCATTAATGCATCTGCAACATTCTTCATAGTATCTACCTACTCCAAATTTACCTTTCCATCTTCCACCATATCTCTCACAAAGTGAAACTGCACATCAATGTGCTTCATTCTGGCATGGAAAGTTGGATTTTTTGCAAGGCAAATAGCACTCTGACTGTCACACCAAATAGTAATTTGTTTTTCATCAACACCAACATCTGAACACAATCTCCTAAGCCAAATGGCTTTCTTACAAGCATGAGTAGCAGCCATGTACTCAGCTTCTGTAGTGGACAAAGCAACCACAGGTTGTCGCTTACTCATCCAACTAATAGCACCACCAAACATAGTGAACACATAAGCACTGGTGGATCTCCTGCTATCAATATCACCTGCCCAATCTGAATCCACAAACCCATAAATACAAATTGAATGCAGAAATCTAGAAGAGTTACCATGATAACATATGGAGTAATATGATGTACCCCTCAAATATCTAAATACTCGCTTAACTTCATCCCAATGTACCCGTCTAGGGTTAGCCATAAACCGACTCAGGACTCCCACTGCATGGGCAATGTCTGGTCTAATACAGAGCATAGCATACATAAGACTACCAACTATACTAGCATAAGGTACTCTACTCATGTCCTCCACCTCACTAGGAGATTTTGGACAATCATCTACAGATAAATTTGTTCCCACAGAAACAAGAACACAAAGTGGTCTACAATCTGCCATGTTGAACCTGTCCAACACAGACTTCACATACTTACTCTGACTCAACCAAAGTTTTTTGTTAGACCTATCTCTACTGATTTCCATACCCAAGATGTACCTAGCTGCCCCAAGATCTTTCATCTCAAACTGTGCTGACAATTGAGATTTAAAATTAGAAATCATACCCTTACCCTTCTTAAACAGCAACATATCATCAACATATAATGCAACAATAAGAAGGTGATCATTTTCAACTCTGAAATATACACAATGATCTGATTTTGATCTTACAAATCCAATTGACAACACAAAGGCATCAAACTTAAGGTACCACATCCTAGGAGATTGCTTCAAACCATATAGAGATTTCTTTAATCTGCAAACTAAGGATTCTTTACCTTTAACAATGTAGTGCTCAGGCTGTGACATATAAATATCTTCCTCCAAATCACCATGAAGGAAAGCTGTCTTCACATCCATATGTTCTATGTCTAAATCATATGATGCAGCAAGAGATAATAGAAATCTAATGGATGTCAACTTTGCAACATGAGAGAATATTTCACCATAATCTATTCCCTCTACCTGTGAATACCCCTTTGCAACCAATCTAGCTTTGTACCTTTCAACACTGCCATCTGCACAAAATTTCTTCTTGAACACCCATTTATAGCCAATAGATTTTCTCCCTTTAGGAAAAGGTACAAGGTCCCAAGTTTTTTTTTTCTCCAATAAAGCCATCTCATCATCCATAGCCTCAATCCAGGAACCTACATCTTCCATGCCCAAAGCCTCTTTCACAAATCTAGGCTCATCAGTGTTAGTAATCAAAGCAAAAGCACAACTAGAATCTAACATAGAATAACTAAACCTTTCTAGTTCCTTTCTTTCTCTCATGGATCTCCTGAAGGGCTGAGGTTGAGGTTGTCCTTCCTCTTCTTCTGAACTATCAGAGCTGCTAGAGCTCTCCTCATCATTAGATCCAACATGGTCCCTCTGTTCAGTCTTCTCAGGGGTAGGAGGCAATTGAACAACATCTTTTTCCTTTTCTTTTTCATCTGGTTGTAACACAATAGGAGAAGATGTTAGCTCTCTAAAAATAACATTTCTACTATACAACACCTTACTAGTCACAAGATCCCAAAGCTTGTATCCTTTCACACCAACACTATATCCGATGAAAATACATTTGATAGCTTTGTTTTCCAGCTTAGATCTTTTCTCCTTTGGAACATTTGCATAAGCTTCACAACCAAAAACATGAAGATGTCTAATTGAAGGCTTCTTACTAGACCACACCTCCATGGGTGTCTTACCAACAAGAGCTGATGTAGGAGATTTGTTAACCAGATAGCAAGTAGTGGCCACAGCTTCAGCCCAAAACCTTTGTTCTAAACTAGCTCCACTAAGCATACTCCTAGCCTTCTCCATCAGTGTCATGTTCAATCTCTCTACAACTCCATTTTGTTGTGGGGTATAAGGAGTTGTCTTATGCCTCTCGATAAATCATTGTTTACAGAACTGTTTAAAATATACTAAGAAAAACTCACCACCATTATCAGTTCTCACACACTTAATCTTCTTACTAGTCTGATTCTCTACAAGGGCTTTAAATTCCTTGAACTAACTAAAGACTTGTGTCTTACTTTTAAGGAAATAAATCCAAGTCCTTCTACTATAATCATCTATGAAAGATAGAAAAGATATAGACTTGGAGATTGAAGGAACTTTTACAGGACCAAATACATCAGAATGAATAAGATCCAAAACATCAGAAGATTTGTGAGAACTAGAGTAAAACTAAACATGATTTTGTTTACCATAGACACAGTGTTCACAGAAGTTGAACTCAAGATTGCAATCATTTAACCCCTCAATGAGGTTTTTATTCTTCAGTGTCCTAAGACCCTTCTCACCAATGTGGCCAAATCTCATATGCCACAACATCGTGTTTTCTACAGGAAGCTTTCCTTCCAAAGTGTTTGCACCCTTAGGTACACTTATTGCATTGCCATCAGAACACATTGCCATAGTCTTCTTTATTGCTTGTTCAGATGGTGGGGATGAAGTGATAGCCACTCTCTTCTTTGAAACAGAAGAACTATTGCACTGAGCAATGTAGGCTTCAAGATGAAACAAAGTACCTCTCCTAGTACCTCTAGCGAGCACCATAGAACCTCTCATCATCTTGCATCCATCTTTCGAAAAGACAACTTGCACACCTACATCATTCAGCATACTTATAGATAATAGGTTTCATGCCAAACTCAGAATGTGCATAACTCCGTTGATTCCCTTTACTCATCCATCAGGAAATCTAATAGTGACCCTTCCACGTCCAACTATCTTTAGGTGAGAATCATCACCCAAGTACAACTTTCCACCATCAAACTCTTCATATTTTGAGAACCAATTTTGATGAGAGGTCATGTGAAAAGAAGAACCCGAGTCTACCAATGACACATCATCAGATGCATGGGCTGCCAAAGCTGCAATAAAAGCATCTCCATCTTCTTGACACTTTTTGGAAGCTAAATCTAAGCCTTTCTTCTTCTTCTTCGGTTCTTTGCAGTCCCTCTGGAAGTGCCCAGTTTTATCACAGTTCCAACATTTCACCTTGGACTTTCTAGGAGCCTTAGAACTCCCATGGGATTTGGATCTACCCTTCTTTGACTTGTTGTCATTTTTCTTTCCTCTATTATTAGATCTCCCACGAACAACAAGGGCTTCCTTAGATGAATCCGAAGTCTTTCTTCGCATCGCCTTAGATAGCAGTGAAGACACCACATCATCCATATAAAATGTGACTATAGTACTTTTGAGAGCCATCACAAGATGGTCCCATGAATTTGACAAGGAACAAAGCAAGGTCATACAATGATCCTCCTCATTGATCTTGGCACCGGATGATGCCAACTGTGCAATCAATAAATTGAATGTGTTGAGATGATCAGTTACGAATCCACCTTCCTCCATTCTTAAAGAATACAACTTCTTTCTCAGGAAAAACTTATTCACCAGAGATTTGGCCTGATAAATAGACCCAGGTCATTGCCACAAAGAATTTGCAGTAGTCTCATCAAGAACATTCAGAAGAACAACATCTACTAGACAGAGTCTGATGAGACCCTTAGCCTTTCGATCCTTGATCTCCCAATCCACTTGAGATATCATTGTAGGTTTCACATCAAGTGAAGTAGCCTCCCATAGATTGCAGTCTTCAAGCATGTCTTCCATCTTGAGTTTCCACAACTCAAAATTAGTGCCATTAAATTTCTCCACCTCCATTCTACTGTATGAGGAACTTTCCATCTCAATCTGCAAATAAGATTCAGAATGCTCTGCACAAAACTCCCACTCAACTTGAGATTAGCTCCAAAAACCCTACCCAACAACTAGGATCAAAATTTGATCAGGCTCTGATACCACTTGTAAGGAAACTTAGGTGCAGAAATAGCTTCCTACACTAATCTCTAAAGGATAGTATTGTGCAAATTCTATTTAAATCCTTACAATTTTAGATTTTCTAAGCTACTTAACAATAATATTGCAGCATATACCATACATACAGAAAATAGATACAGAAGATTTAAACACATAAACACAAAGATATGCCAGTGGGGAAAAACCTTTCGGTAAAACAACCCCACCCCTCCAAAACCTGCACAATGTATTATCTTCAACACAAAGACTACAACACACTTGCAATGCAAGTTCTTTTAGGAGATAAGAGACTAGTAAAACTTATTATCTCTCCCATAGAAGCAACATCATATATATAGACTCCTCAGGACCCAACAAATACCCAAAAAAGGAGTTTGATGTCCAACCACCAAGACCCATGCACAAAGCCACATGTACATAGCTGTTACATGAAATTCCAAGAATAAGCATCCATCCCTAGAATAGAATATGACAGCTTGTCATAGAATCTACCAAAAATAACAGTCACAAGAGAAGTGTAAGAGAATCTGTCATACCAACCTATTTTGGCATATTCTCTTACACACACCAACCACTTCTTCTTGGGCACCCAAATAGGCCCAAGTCATAAGATGCTCTTACACCTGTCATAGCACATTCCTTAAATATTTCTTATGCATCATAGGAATCCATCATGACCGTTTCATTCATGATCTCCTTATGCACAAGATGCCGACACATCAATTGGAGTGACACATCAACATGCCAACTAGACATGTACACTCACACTTAATTACATTATTTGGAAAAAATACATTTACAAAACAAATAATAAGAATAGGAATTATCCAAGGTTGAGACACCTTATTCCTAACATTCTCCCACTTGTCGAACACCTTGTAAGAGCAACAGGAACATAACAGGAACTTTAATTGCTATAGGCCAAAAGGCCCATAGACTCCAAACACCATCTGAACTTCTTAGTGCCCACTGGTTTTGTTAATGCATCTGCAACATTCTTCACAGTATCTACCTTCTCCAAATTTACCTTTCCATCTTCCACCATATCTCTCACAAAGTGAAACTGCACATCAATGTGCTCCATTCTGGCATGGAAAGTTGGATTTTTTGCAACGCAAATAGCACTCTGACTATCACACCAAATAGTAATCTATTCTGCATCAACACCAACATCAGAACACAATCTCCTAAGCCAAATGGATTTCTTACAAGCATGAGTAGCAGCCATGTACTCAGCTTCTATAGTGGACAAAGCAACCATAGGGTGTCGCTGACTCATCCAACTAATGGTAGCACCAAACATAGTGAACACATAAGCACTGGTGGATGTCCTGCTATCAATATCACCTAACCAATCTGAATCCACAAACCCATGAATACAAACTAAATGTGGAGATCCAGAAGAGTTACCATAATAACATATGGAGTAATCTAATGTACCCCTCAAATATCTGAATACTCGCTTAACTGCATCCCAATGTACCTATCTAGGGTTAGCCATAAACCGACTCAACACTCCCACTGCTTGGGCAATGTCTGGTCTAGTACAGACCATAGCATACATAAGACTACCAACTGTACTAGCATAAGGTACTCTACTCATGTCCTCCACCTCACTAGGAGATTTTGGACAATCATCTACAGATAGCTTTGTTCCCATGGAAATAGGAACACAAAGTGGTCTACAATCTACCATGTTGAACCTGTCCAACACAGACTTCACATACTTACTCTGACTCAACCAAAGTTTTTTGTTAGACCTATCTCTACTGATTTCCATACTTAAGATGTACCTAGCTGCCCCAAGATTTTTCATCTCAAACTATGCTGACAACTAAGATTTAAAATTAGAAATCATACCCTTACCCTTCCCGAACAACAACATATCATCAACATATAATGCAACAATAAGAAGGTGATCATTTTCAACTTTGAAATAAACACAATGATCTGATTTCAATCTTGCAAATCCAATCGACAACACAAAGGCATCAAACTTAAGGTACCACATCCTATGAGATTTCTTCAAACCATATAGAGATTTCTTTAATCTGCAAACTAAGGATTCTTTACCTTTAACAATGTAGTGCTTAGGCTATGACATATAAATCTCTTACTCCAAATCACCATGAAGGAAAGCCATCTTCACATCCATCTGTTCTATCTCTAAATCATATGGTGCAGCAAGAGATAATAGAAATCTAATGGATATCAACTTCACAATAGGAGAGAATATTTCACCATAATCTATTCCCTCTACCTGTGAATACCCCTTTGCAACCAATCTAGCTTTGTACCTTTCAACACTATCATCTGCACAAAATTTCTTCTTGAACACCTATTTACAGCCAATAGATTTTCTCCCTTTAGGTAAAGGTACAAGGTCCCAAATTTTTTTTTTCTCCAATGAAGTGATCTCGTCATCCATAGCCTCAATCCAGGAACTTGCATCTTCCATGCCCAAAGCCTCTTTCACAGATCTAGGCTCTCCAATGTTAGTAATCAAAGAAAAAGCACAACTGGAATCTAACATAGAATAACCAAACCTTTCTAGTTGCTTTCTCTCTCATGGATCTCCTCAAGGGCTGAGGTTGAGGTTGTTCTTCCTCTTCTTCCGAACAATCAGAGTTGCTAGAGCTCTCCTCATCATTAGATCCAACATGGTCCCTCTGTTCAATCTTCTCAGGGGTAGGAGGCAACTGAACAACATCTTTTTCCCTTTCTTTTTCATCTGGTTGTAGCACAATAGGAGAAGCTGTTAGCTCTCTTAAAATAACATTTCTACTATACAACACCTTACTAGTCACAAGATCCCAAAGCTTGTATCCTTTCACACCAACACTGTATCTGATGAAAATACATTTGACAGCTTTGTTTTCCAACTTAGATCTTTTCTCCTTTGGAACATGTGCATAAGCTTCACAACCAAAAACATGAAGATTTATAATTGAAGGCTTCTTACCAGACCACACCTCCATGGGTGTCTTAACAACAAGAGCTAATGTAGGAGATCTATTAACCAGATAGCAAGCAGTGGCCACAGCTTCGGCCCAAAACCTTTGTTCTAAACTAGCTCCACTAAGCATACTCCTAGCCTTCTCCATTAGTGTCTTGTTCATTCTCTCTGCAACTCCATTTTTTTGTGGGGTATAAGGAGTTGTCTTATGCCTCTCGATACCTCATTCTTTGTAGAACTATTCAAACTCTACGAAGAAAAAATCACCACCATTATCAGTTCTCACACACTTAATCTTCTTACTAGTCTGATTCTCTACAAGGGCTTTAAATTCCTTGAACCAACTAAAGACTTGTGTCTTACTTTTAAGGAAATAAATCCAAGTCCTACTATAATCATCTATGAAAGATACAAAAAATATAGACTTGGAGATTGAAGGAACTTTTACAAGACCAAATACCTCAGAATGAATAAGATTCAAAACATCAGAAGATTTGTGAGAACTAGAGTAAAACTGAACACGATTTTGTTTACCATAGACACAGTGTTCACAGAAGTCAAACTTGAGATTGCAATCATTTAACCCCTCAATGAGGTTTTTATTCTTCAGGGTCCTAAGACGCTTCTCACCAATGTGGCCAAATCTCATATGCCACAATATCATCTTTTTTGTAGGAAGCTTGCCTTCCAAAGTGTTTGCACCCTTAGGTACACTTACTGCACTACCATCGAAACCCATTGCCACAATCTTCTTTACTGCTTGTTCAGATGGTGGGGATGAAGTGATAGCCACTCTCTTCTTTGAAACATAAGAACTATTGCACTGAGCAATGCATGCTTCAAGCTGAAACAAAGTACCTCTCCTAGTACCTCTAGCAAGCACCATAGAACCTCTCATCATCTCGCATCCATCTTTCAAAAAGACAACTTGCACACCTACATCATTCATCATACCTGCAGATAATAGGTTTTGTGCCAAACTCAAAATGTGCATAACTCTATTGATTCCCTTTACTCGTCCATTAGGAAATCTGATAGTGACCCTTCCGCGTCCAACTATCTTTAGGTGAGAATCAACACCCAAGTACACCTTTCCACCATTGAACTCTTCATATTTTGAGAACCAGTTTCGATGAGAGGTCATCTAAAAAGAAGCACCCAAGTCTACCAACCACACATCATTAGATGCATGGGATGCCAAAGCTTTAATAAAAGCATCTCCATCTTCTTGAGATTTTTTGGAAGCTGAATCTCAGCCTTTCTTCTTCTTCTTCGGTTCTTTGCAGTCCTTTCAGAAGTGCCCAATTTTATCACAGTTCCAACATTTCTCCTTGGACTTTCCAGGAGTCTTAGAACTCCCACGGGATTTGGATCTACCCTTCTTTGACTTGTTGTCATTCTGCTTTCCTCTATCATTGGATCTCCCACAAACAGTAAGGGCTTCCTTAGAAAAATTCGAAGTCTTTCTTTGCATCTCATCAGATAGCAGCGAAGACACCACATCATCCATATAGAATGTGGCTATAGTACTTCCAAGAGCCATCACAAGATGGTCCCATGAATCCAGCAAGGAACAAAGCAGGGTCATACATCGATCGTCCTCCTCGATCTTGGCACCGGATGATGCCAACTGTGCAATCAATAAATTGAATGCATTGAGATGATCAGTTACAGATCCACCTTCCTCCATTCTTAAAGAATACAACTTCTTTCTCAGGAACAACTTATTCACCATAGATTTGGCTTGATATATAGACCCAAGTCATTGCCACAAAGAATTTGCAGTAGTCTCATCAAGAACATTCAGAAGAACGACATCTGCTAGACAGAGTCTGATGAGACCCTTAGCCTTCCGATCCTTGATCTCCCAATCCGCTTGAGATATCATTGTAGGTTTCACATCAAGTGAAGTATCCTCCCATAGATCATGGTCTTCAAGCATTTTTTCCATCTTGCGTTTCCTCAACTCAAAATTAGTGCCATTAAATTTCTCCACCTCCATTCTACTGTATGAGGAACTTTCCATCTCAATCTGCAAATAAGATTCAGAATGCTCTGCACAAAACTCCCACTCAACTTGAGATTAGCTCAAAAAAACCTACCCAACAACTAGGATCAAAATTTGATCAGGCTCTGATACCACTTGTAAGGAAACTCAGGTGTAGAAATAGCTTCCTACACTAATCTCTAAAGGAAAGTATTGTGCAAATTCTATTTAAATCCTTACAATTTTAGATTTGTTAAGCTACTTAACAATAATATTGCAGCATATACCATACATATAGAAAATAGATAGAGAAGATTGAAACACATAAACACAAAGATATGCTAGTGGGGAAAAACCTTTCAGTAAAACAACCCCACCCCTCCAAAACCTGCACAATGTATTATCTTCAACACAAAGACTACAACACACTTGCAATGCAAGTTCTTTCAGGAGATGAGAGACTAGTAAAACTTGTTATCTCTCCCATAGAAGCAACATCATATATATAGACTCCTCAGGACCCAACAAATACCCAAAAAAGGAGTTTGGCATCCAACCACCAAGACCCATGCACAAAGCCACATGTACACAGCTATTACATGCAATCCCAAGAATAGGCATCCATCCCTAGAATAGACTATGACAGCTTGTCATAGAATCCGCCAAAAATGAAAGTCACAAGAGAAGTGTAAGAGAATCTATCATACCAACCTATTTTTGGCATATTCTCTTACACACACCAACCACTTCTTCTTGGGCACCCAAATAGGCCCAAGTCATAAGATGCTCTTACACCTATCATAGCACATTCCTTAAATAGTTCTTACACGTCATAGGAATCTGTCATGACTATTTCAATCATGATCTCCTTATGCACAAGATGCCGACACATCAAGTGGAGTGACACATCAACATGCCAACTAGACATGTACACTCACACTTAATTACATTATTTGCAAAAAATACATTTACAAAACAAATAATAAGAATAGGAATTATGCAAGGTTGAGACTCCTTATTCCTAACAACCTTCCATACAAATTGGCCTTTCTTTATAGCCATCTAAAAAATATTGGGCATGTTCTTCATCAATTTCCTCATTATTTACTACTACAGATTTAAAAAATTCACATGAGACATTTAGATTAACAAACCTTCTGCTACTTTGTACCAATGGAAGCTCTAACAACATATGACATGTTTCAAGGGCTCCAATATCCCTCTTTGTAACTATTTCTGTGAGAAGATTTATGTATGCTTGTGCAACTAAATCATCAGGATTTTCGCGGTTTGACAAACACATCAACATTCCAAAATAGGTTTATGAACTTCTCTTGACTTTTGCTACAAACTTTGTAATGCATTTAATAACTACATGTTTTGAAAGAATAGGTTTCCAATCTATATTTTCCATCCACAATTGCATTATGTACCGATTATGTGAATTGACTCTATCATCATTTCTAGCAAGCTCAAATTTTATTTCACCTAATTATCTATCCTCACATAACTTGGATCCCTCCAAATTCAATGGACAAGAAGGATTGTACCTAATAGAAAGACAATTGAGCATCTATTTTGATTAATTTTTGTGAATATTTAATATATAATATTAATGTAAACCTTATTAATCGATGAAATAATTACCTACAAACTATTCTTCCCCTTTTTTTAACGTAAACATGTACCCTCCTTATAGACTGTGTGTCATTCCACACAATTGACTATCTCTTCATAGTCATGGTCAATATCCATCTTAGCTAGTTGTGCACTATTTTTGACACATGGATGTTGACCAAAATATTTGAAAACCTACAAATGGTTGTGGATAATATATCATATTAAAAATTTATAATAATTTCCTAACTCTCATACATATGAACATATATTGTAAACATCATGTTATGTAGATATATATTGTTGGTGTAATTAAGTATTTACTAATTACACTGTACTTCAGTTTAGCTAGGATAATGCATTTGCATTTTCATTGAGACACCTAGGAGTTTGCATTTTATTTTAGCACATGGTTAGGAGAAATTCCACTTTACATGGTGATAGTTGTCATCTCATACCTCTTTGTGTGTGAGATCCACCTTTTGTGCTCTTATCACATTAGCATCCTCTCATTGTTGCACATGTTGCACATACTTTGATGTACAATGGATGATGATTCACCTTTGGTGGACATGTGATTCCACTTAGTTTGGCTCATAGCTTATCATCTCCTTATCATGTAGTCTTATTGCATTGCCTATATATTCAGGCACTCCTACTTTGTATTCAATTCAATTCTCTCTTGTGCTATCTCTTGAGCTTCTAGATCTTGGCATTTTATTCTTTGCCTTAGGCAAATTATTACATGGTATTAAAGCGATATCAAAATTCTTACATGGTATTAGAGTAGTAGAAGATTTCATTGTATAGCCATTGGAGAGTCATTGTTGCTTCAACTTTTGGAGGGCAATGATTTAGATTTGGGATATCAACATTTTTTGGGAGCGTCTAGAGAAAGATATGACCTTGCCATTGCGTCCGAGTGGCCATTTCCATAAATTTTGATAATAAGTTTGCCTATATTAGGCAAAAGTCAAATCTGAGGCAATTTTTTTTTGCAAATCACACTTGGCAGTCCAATTTGCAAGACAGTGCGGATTTTTGGAATTATTTTTTTAATTTTCATATTATATTTCTTTTATGGGCTATATTGCATTTTTCTACAAAAATAGGGGTTTTATTTTCGGGGTCCCCACCCCTAGTTTTCTCCCAAATTTGGCTACTTCTAAAGGTGACAGGATTGAGAATATAGACCTTGACTAGGCAGTTAATCCGCAGACTGGCCATATAGTCCACAACAACAACAAGTGGATTCCAACATCTAGTTGAGCTTACACCCCCGACAACCAGTGGAGCTTATTTACTTACAAACAACAAAAGGTTATTTTAAAGCTATGAGTACTCCATTGCACAATGAATGTGGGACTAAGAGTCCCACATTTTGAAAATTTTGAGCACTCAGCATAGTTAAAGGACCCAGCTCCATCCAGCCAACCAAGCATACAAACCGAAGTTGATCCAGATCCAACACTGATCTAGGAAGGAAGCAACGCGACTAGGCCACAGAAAAAAGCTCATGTCATTTGACCAATATCACACTCGAGCTGACTTCCACGGAGCTCAGATCGCACAATAGAGAAAATCACATACACGAGCTGCTCGGTAGTCCACAGACCGAGCTGCTTTTTTCTATGGTCAGGCTCCCACATATTAAAACAAACAAAGGTCCGCAGACCAGGTGAATATGGGACTGAAAAGTCCCACATCCACCATAGTGGTGCCACCCTTTCCCTCCTCCACAGCGTCACCACCACCCGCCACCTTAGCTGGAAAATGCCTACATGGTAGCACACATGGATGCCAACAAAGCCCCCTAATCAAAATAATTCACGTGGCATGTGGAGGAAAATGGGTATTTAAAAAAAAATGTATTTTCAAAATTTTTACTAGGTTAAATTTGACGGTTGTCCAGCCATCAAAGTGGACATTTTTGGCTTTGTCGTGACAGTCTCCAAGATGTCAAATTTAAGATAGCAATTTTGTCAGTAGTGCATGATGTTAAAATTGATCGTTGTTTGACTGTCAAATTTGGGCATTTTTACAGTGTCATGACAATCATTTGACCATCAAATTTAAGACAATCAATAGATGACATTAGCAGGTTTCAAAAAATTTCAGCCCTCACTATATGCAGTTTTGATTTGGCAGTTTGACTTTGGGAGGCCATATCTTGGTCTTCTAGACTCCAAATTGAGTGCATTTTTTTTATATTTTGGGTAGAATTTCTTGAAATTTTCAGTGGTGCAGCTTTTTTTTTTGTTTTGGTGCACAGATTTTGTAGAAAATTTAGTTTTGGGTGACTATATCTGTCTGATCCCTTTTTTGCAACTTCAAAAGCATCATTCGGGCTCATACAGACACATTTTCAGGTGGAATTTTTTCTAAAGTGCATGATTTTTTGTCTACTTTCTAGATTTGGTATCAGTTTGGAGAAATTTTGTGTGGACATAGTACTTTCAGAATATGGTCTATTTTGGCCTATTTTGGCACTTGTAATTGATTAGATCTTTGAGGGATCTTGTGTCTTATCTTCTTGAGTCTACTATAGCTTCATATTTTCTATTGTAAACATCAAAATCAGAAGTGCACTTTGATCCATTTTGACAACTGGCAATTGTACACACACAATATATAAAGTGCTTAAATCATCTATTTTGGGGGGGTTCTTTGATTGAGTGAATTGGGGGGTGTCTTTTTTATTGGTGTCTCTCTCTTACTTGTGCTCTTTTATTTTCCATCATGGGTTCTATTGCAAAATTAACTCCACATAACTATGCTACATGGAAAGATAATGTATGGAGCAAGTTAATAGTAAAAGATTTAAATCCTTATGTGCATGGTACAATTAAAAACTTGATGATGATGATGTTGTTGTAGTAGCTAATTGGTCATGCAAAAATGTTATGGCTTTAGGAGTCTTGAGAGAGAATGTTTCTGAAGCTTTCATGTATCACATCAAAACCATAAATGATGCTAGAGACGCTTGGGATAAACTTGTAGAATTGTTTGGTAAAGTGGATGAAGAAGTGGGATTCACAATTGAGACTGATCTCAAATTAGATCCCAAGAACTTTGACACAATCCAAGATTATCTCAACAAAGTTAATGATTATAGAGCACAACTTGAGGATTGTGGTAATCCCATGAAGGATGCGAAGTTGGTTAGTCACTTCTTGAAACATCTTCCTCCTGAATATGCAGCTTTTGTTTCAAGTTATAATAATCACAAGTTGACCATGGGTAGTGCCTTCACTAAGCCTTAATTTGGGTCATTTTAAAAAATGTTAGTCTTAGAACAAGAAAAAATGATGAGTATGGAGATTCTCAAGTCTTCAACTTGCAAGGCATTGGTGGCTCATCATGAGAGTCAAGGTAATCAAAGTCAAAAGAAGAAGAAGAATTGGAAGTCTAAGTCTCAACAAGAAGGTGCAAAATCAACTTCCACACAAGATGGCACTTCTACATCACCTCAAAAGGGTGAATTTTCAAAGAAGGAGAAGCGATTTTGTGCATATTGCACAAAGGATGGACATGAAGAACATTTTTGTTATAAGAAGGACATTGATGAATTGAAGAATCTTCTTATCAAGAAAAAGATCAATTTGTCTTCTAGGATGTCTACCTCAACTTATTCTTTACACAATTCAAAAAAATATAAAGGAAAGGGTCACACATTTGTCACTCAAAAAGGATAAGCTTTATATGCTTCTTCAAGTCCCAATTCAGGTAGATGGCTTCTAGATTCATGGGCTTTTCATCATATGGTTTCTTCACAGTCCATGTTTTCATCATCTAAGCCTTGCAAAGGTCCACCTATTTTGATGGGAAATCACACTTACATGAATGTGATTGGGAAAGGAAGTATTGATGTTAGGGAGGGACACTTCAATGATGTGTTGTGTGTTCCACACTTCACCAATAACCTTCTTTCTATCTATTAAATCACAAATGGTGCTACAAAGAAGACTATGAAATTTACACCTGATTCAGTTTTCATTAAGGACTTGGAAATTGGAGTAGTTATTGCTACTAGGATGGTGGATCACTCTTCTTGGTTATACTCCTTTGTAGATTTTGTTCCTCTTGGTGAAAGTGATTCTTCAACATATGATCACACTTACGGTGATGATTCAAATTTTGAGGAGAGTTTTGGCTACTTGAACTTGGGTATTCTCCCTCATGATCAAGTTCTTGAGCCTTCTATTTATTTTCCTCCTATTGAGACTACTTCTACTCTTGCTCTTGATGATGCTTTCATTCACACATCCATGGGTTCAGGTGCTTCAGTGCAGAAGGATATTCATTGTCTTCCAGACTTGGTTCCATGGGATGACTACTTGACAGACATTGTAGGCTTGTTTGTGGAGTCCTACATTTAATATTTTGGACACTTCATTGATGATATTTATCTTCTCTTTATTGAAAATGATCCTTCTTCAGTTACTGCAAGGGAGCATGTTGACCCTCATCTTTGTTCTCTAATTGATCATTCTTTCAAGGGTGACATGATTATGGATAATTTGATACAGAAGTTGGAGGAGTTCACTTTATCTTCAGAGGAGACACTTGGGTCTTTGGTACATGTTCTACATTCATACTCAATTGATCCTAATTTGTCTTTTACAGCAGAGTGGCTTAGTACACATGATTTAGAGGAGGTACCTTTCAGCATTGACATGGGGACACTTGAGCAGGTTTCAGAGATTCCATACGTTTGAGGTTTGTTCCTATAGATTGGGGAGGAGGCTTCATATATTCACCTTTGGTCTTGTTTCTTCCAAAGGGGGGGAATATTTTTCTACACTCATGGAGTGGTTTCTACATTGAGCCTAGAGCATCTACCATTGGTGTTCATTCTACATTGAGGGGGGGGGCTACTTGATCTCTCTTCCACTTCTTATCTCTTATGGGGGGGATATTTTCCTCACATGAGGTCTTCTCTCTCATATTCTATTATTGTATTCATCTCTTTTTGGGGGAGGGTTTTTTCCATGAGTTTTTCCCTCTTTCTCCACTTTATATGAGATTGCATTGCTCTTGCAGTTTGTACATGGGTACCTAACATGGCCTAGTAGTCGAGACCCATCTTGCATTTTGATCTTAAGTGCATTCCCCTAAGTTTCACTTAAGGGGGGGTTTTGGTGTAATTAAGTATTTACTAATTACACTTAGGTTTATTTAGAATAATGTATTTGCACATTAGTTGTCATTGAGACACCTAAGAGTTTGCATTTCATTTTAACACATGGTTACCTAAGAAATTCTACTTTACATGGTGATATTTTTCATCTCATACCTCTTTGTGTGTGAGATCCACCTTTGGTGCTCTTATCACATTATCATCCTCTCATTGTTGCACATGATTTAATGTACAATGGAGGAGGATCAACCTTTGGTGGACATGTGATTCCACCTAGTTTGGTTAAGAGCTTATCATCTCCTTCTCATGTAGTCTTATTTCATTGCCTATATATTCAGGCAGTCATACTTTGTATTCAATTCAATTGGTTATAATCAATTATTTGATCATTTTGCCTATATCTCTTGTGTTATCTCTTGAGTTTCTAGATCTTGGCATTTTATTCTTTGTCTTAGGAAAATTCTTACATGGTATCATAGCAATATCAAAGTTCTTACATATATGATCAAATTACTATTAGGAATGGGAACATTGAGAGGGGGGGTGAATCAGTGTTCATTGTAATTTATCTTTTTACTTAATCTTAAACTGAACTTGAATACTTAAATACTAAAATGAACATCCACAAACTTGAAAAATGAAATCAACGCATAACACCAATATGGTTACAGGGAAACCTAAATAGGTAAAAATCTCGGTGGGAATTGACATCCACTAATATTTTGTACTAGTGTTTTATGGTCCTTGTTAGAAGATCCTTAACCCTGTTAGTAGTTGCTTTACAATTTCTTTAGTATAGTAGACCTTGTCAAGAATTGGACCCTGTTAGGAGTCTTTTACAATAAACCCTGTTAGGGGTGTGGATGCACTATTGTAGAGCTCATTGCTCAAGTGGTGAAGGTTGCAACCTTCTGATCTTAGATACACACTATATTTTTTGGATGAACTGTCACTGTGACACTTCTTGTCTGATTAGTTCCTTTGTTGCATTCATGCTTTTACCTCTTGCAAAGCTCTATTACATCTTATCAAATATTTGCACACTTCTTCTCTTCTTATCTCAATTCTATATCAACTCTCATACCAATTACAATGGGTGCATCTCATATTTATATGCACATACTGTTACCCCAATTTCCATGTGCATGCAAATTTGGCTAAAACCTATTCCAAAATCTCTATTTTTATCCTACCAACCATCCTTGAAAATTTCATGAAGTTGTGCCTTGTCCTCTGGCCTCAGCAAATTGTTTTACTCCCTAGTCTGCAAGTTAGAAAATTCATAAATATAGCTGTTGGGTCAAATAAACCCTAAAAAACCCTTTTGGCATTTTATATTTGGTCGTTACCTTTTTTGGTCACTTAAGTTCCATCAATTTCCATGTGTGCAATTTAATCCTTTAGTCGCCAAATCTCTGATTCCTGGCGGTCAAAGCTCTAACATTTAGTGATCTCACGAGTGGTTACCTTTTGAGTTGGCGGTCTCTGCTTAGCAGCTAAAATCAAGATTCTTCATCCGATGGTTGTCACATGATCTCATGGCCTCAGAAGATTCCATGAGATCTTGCGATGAACATCAATCTTCCAAGTCTATAGTGCTTCAAGCTTGTGTGGGTCCATTGCCACGTCGTTCTATGTGGAAGCTCCTAATTGGTTAAAGGGTTGTGAGGTGTAACCTTGTTAGAGTGGGCCTGACAGACTGTGTTCAGATGATCCTACGGCTGGTGCATAATCTCATGGGTTGTGTCAGAGCCATGAGATCATGTGCTGACCGTCAATTTCACTTTGTTGTTAGAACCTTGTGGGTGGGTCCTCATTTTTTTATGTGCTCATCTTCTATTGGTCCACATAGTGATGACTGGGATGTGTCAGTGGGGCTGTGTCAGAGTCTCTGTAGGGATGTTAGAAGGATGAAGATCGATGGCTAGCGTATCTTCGTGAAGGGGTTTTATGACACATGCGATCATGCACCCACCATTTGATCTGCCAAGTGTTCAGGTCCTATCAATGGGTCCAGTGCCAGGTCAGGGTGACGTGCTCAATTTTCATTGGTTGAAGTAAAGAGAAAATCTGTGGGACCATGTTGCTAGGTATGCTGACTTGCTCAAATGTGATTGGTTGCTGCGTATTGATGAAGACTTCCAGGTGGACCGATGTGCCAGTGAGTTCATAGCTTAATGAAGATCTACGATGAGCATATGATCTAAAGGAATATTTGGCAGTCATGAGATCATGCACCTGTCATTAGATTGGAATCTTAGTTTGAGTGGGTCCGTTGTTAGAGCTTGCTGAAGTGTTTTGTTGATGGGGCGGTCAGCGTGAATGAAGGATTGCCAAGTGGCGAATGGGCCCAGGGTTAGAAAATATTAAATGAATCAGCGACTAAAGGGTTATCTCATGTTCACCAGACTTAACTAGGGTCGGTTAAAACAATTAGCGGTCCTGCGACTAATGAGAAAAAGGTAACCCGAGGTGAACTTGAGGTTAATTCTACAGACGAATGGTTCCTAGGTGAATAAGAAGATCTAATGGTCATGTTTTAAAAGGAGATTGAGATTTAAATGTCGGTCGTCAATGGAGGAAAAGTATGGCACCACCTGCTAGCCATTAATATTTAAATTCAAATTTATTTCTTTGCAGGGTTTTGGCTAGGTTTTGATCCAATAGTCATTTGCGACAGAGTGGGTAGATAGAATTTATGTCTTCAGGACATTTGCAGTTGAAAGATGATGAGAAGGTCTAGGCGGCCATCTTGGGTCATTTCTTGTTTTAGAAAGGTACTAGCTATGCATTCATGGCAAGACTTTGTGCAGGAGGTAGATGAGTCCAAGTCGCTTGTCTGCAGGTTGATGTGGTACAAGGATGGGCACACAAACTTGGGGTCTGATCGGCCATAATGTTGCAGAGATATATTCATGATCAAAATTAGCTGAGTTAGGGTTAGTTATTATTGTAGATTTTTGTAAACCCTAGTTAGGTTTTAGCTCTTGCCTGCGTGTAAAGGAGGATGTATATATTGTATTTTTGGAGCTTTGGAAGCAGAGAGTTAGACAATTGTAAAATAAATTCTTTTCTTAAGGGTCATTTGCGGTATCATTTCTACCCTTTGGCTTATATAGTTGTAAAGTTCTCATTGATAATAAAAACATTTTAGAGGTATTTTGTGACAATCCTTCATGTCCTTATGCTTCCTTGTTTGAATTATCTCTTATTGGATTAAAGTATATGATGTTTTCAGTGATATCTTAGGGTTCCTGATCCCTCTCTCTTTCTGCAATTTTTTGTATTATTGTGGGTGATTTGATTTGAATGCTCTTGTGGGTATACCTTAACCCCTTGACTATCTATCTCATTCCTATACCGAGTTGCAGAGGTGAATATTTGTTTGCAGGTCATAAATTGTGTCTAAATCCCTTAGGAATGCTATTGTTTGTGAAATCCTTTCTTTCCCTGAATAGCCTCTTTCTATTGCAGACCCTTCTATGAAATACTTATGCAAGCCTATTTAGTGAGTTGTGATCTCCTAGACCTGAGTTGTTCATTATTTTCATCCTCTATACTGAGAACCAAACCCTAATTTATGTGTATCACCTAGTAGGTAGTTTTCTTTCAGTCATTTCCCTTTCCAAGCATTCCTTCTATCCCTTTCCCTCAAAAGATTTACTTTTCATGTCTAGAAGGAAATTAAGGTGATTATCCAAGAGGAACTAGCCTAGAATCTGGAGGTTTCATCTCAGTTAGCATAGGTCCCACAACCTGGAGATGATTCCCATGTTATGCTAGGTTATCAAGACTATGAGAGCTTGAGACAAGGGTGCAAACTTAGTTTATAACAATTTTGGCATGCCCGATGGGACTACAAAGGTTAGATTAATGTTCAAAGGTGCTCCTATTGGTTCATCTACAAAAGGATTAAGGAAGTTCAATACACAAGGACTATCAGTATAGACTCAAGCTCAAGGATACCCCACCTTGGTGCTAGTGTATAACAATTTTGGCACACCCGGTGGGACTACACAAGAAGTTCATTATTTGAAGATTATGTTATCCCTGATATACAGATTGCATGATCCAGGCTTTTAGAAGTTGTTTTGTCAAGTATATCTAGTGACTCCACTGGTTTCAAGGATCAGCGCTAACTTGTTTAAGGTTTATGAGAAAGATTGAGACTAGGAGCTCAAAGCCTACTCAATTTTCAGAGTTGCCCTCAAAAAGAAGTTATAAAGGTAGGTCAACTCAAAGAACATCCCCTACAAGGAGAGTTCAATCAACACATCCTGATACCTTAGAAGGGAGACCTTTGCCCTTTTATTCCAAAAGAAGAGGCAGATCTCTAACCAGAGATCTAGAAGAAGATTCAAATCTAGTAGTAAATACAGCTCATATAGTTGTTAATCTTTAGATTCCAACTCCTATAATGGCTAGATAGTTTTCCTTTGCACCTTTCAATCAGAGGAGCCCATTAGCCTTTTCTCAACATCATGATGTGCCCTTGGTGGAACTAAAGAGTGTACCTAATTTCACTGGTGAAGGGTAGACAACTGCTTTTGAACACATAAGAGATGTGACCACCATCTACAACATACACAACATAACTCAAGAAGATGTGGCCACAAAATTATTAGCAACCTCTCTAAAAGGTAAGGCTCTTGAATGGTTTAGAACTCTAAATTTTGGTTCTATTACTTCATGGGATGAATTAGGAGATGCATTAAGAAAACATTTTGAGGATAAATCAAATAACTTGTCTCTGGTAGACAGCTGACAACCATTAAGAGAGACCCTCAAGAGCAAATGACAAATTACAATAGTAGATTCCTCAAAACACAGAATAGAATTCTAGTCTTAGTAAGGCTGTCAGCTAACCATGCTTTCCTATATTACCTACAAATCTTGAATGGTCAAATTTCTGTCATGATCCAATCCATGGGTGGTACTTCCTTACCCCAAGCTTTTGACATAGTCGTCAGGGCTGAAAATTTTCTAATCCAAGCAGGCATGATTGCTAGAAGGCCACCAATGCCCATCTTTCCTAGCCTTCAGCCCATTGCACCTACACAAGTACCCCCATTTACCCCTATTCCTACCATATTAGCACCTCAGGCCAGTACTAGTGGTCAAGAGCTAACAGCTAGTTTCTCTCAAGAGCTACAAGAGATAAAGAATAGTCAATAGAGAAATCAATAAGAAATGACAAATTTGCTACAAACTTTGACTAAGGAAATTAGAAATCTAAAGAAGCAAGGTAAAAGAATCAGACCACCCTTTCAGACACAAGGCCAAGCTCCCAATCAGCAATATCAAAATCAAGGATAAACTTATCAACAAAATAGGCCACCATACCAAGGAGGTTATCAAGGACAAAGGCAAAATTTCAATCAGAGACCATTTCAACCATACAATCCTGCACCTCTCAATTCTACAAATCCAGTGAGGGATATGGTTCCTAGTCAAAATAATATGGATATGGATAATGAATGGTGTTTTCCTTGTAATCAGCCTCATAATCAGGCTACATGTTCAAATGGATGGATGAACCAAGCTCTAATGGTTCAAAATTCCTCACAAGCTCAATTAGAGGCTTCATCCAGTGGGTCAATTCCTCAACAAGAATCACAAGAGAATGAGATTGCTCTCTTTAAGTGGGAGCAGCCAGACTTCAATGGAGTCAATGATAAAGTTGCTTTTGTTGCCTATACAAGAGCAAAAAGGAGAGCTCAAGACATGGAGAGAGAAGATTCTAATGCCAAAGCCACTACATCTACAGAGCCACTGCAGCAAGTTAATCCCATCACACCTAAGGAGGTTCCTGTCATCACAAGCAAAGAAGGCCAACATTCCAAAGAGGTGGAGCCCATCATAGTGAAAGCACAACAAAGAGTACACACTATGACACCTTTTAACATTGTAGACAACATGAAGAAGGTGAATGTCACCATGTCTATGTGGGACTCTTTGGTTCTTCTAGGGTAGTCTAAAATATTGAAAAAGGCCATGACAAAAGTGACAACTCCTCAACCTACAAAAGAAGTTGCAAAGCTAGTGTTAGTTAACACTGATCAAGAAAAGGAGGCTCTAAGTAGCAACTCCAAGGCCAATGCCATTCAAGGTAGGAATTCAAAGCCACCTCCCTTTTATGTATCTTTAATCATTGGAAAATCTTTAGTGCATAATTTTATGGTAGATAGTGGAGCTACTAGCACTGTAATGCCAAAGAAAGTAGCTGACCAATTAGGACTGAAATATGATCCCTTTCAAAAGAAGGTTACACAACTTGATGGATCCTCAGTCAATACTATAGGTGTGGCTAAGGATACCAGTCTAATCCTATATGCTAGTCCTAATTTCTCCATCCTCCTTGATATATATATCATAGACCTCCCTACCCTATTTGTCGTATGTTTGTCAAGGGAGTTTACAACCAAGATAGGAGGCTACCTATCTTCTAACTGGTCCCACATGATTTTTCATACAAGGTATGGGACCAAAGTCACCATTAAGTCAGAACCATTAGCAACACACCACATAGAACCATATGTGTCCAATACCATCAATGTAAATTGTCCTATATTTGATAACAGTGACTTCCAAACCATTAGTGAAGCAGACACAAACATAGAGAGTATCCCTAATATTCTTCTAGATGAAAGAGCATCAAAGGCCCAAGAAAACCTTGTCTAGGATTTTGGTTTGGGAAGTTATTTGATACAAGAAAGTGGATCCATAGAGCCAAGCCTTCTCAAGGAAGACACTGATTCAGAGAATCAGAGCAATCAGGTTTGGGAACTTTTTTTTGATGGAGCTAGAAGTAGACATAGTTCTAGTGGTGGTGCTATGCTAGTGTCCCCAAAAGGAGAAAGGTATTATACTACCTTTAGATTCAGTTTCTCCTACACTACCAACACTGCAGAGTATGAAAGTCTAGTCAATGGGCTAGAGTGGGCTAGAAAAAGAGGGCTTAAGGCCCTAAAAGTTTATGGTGACAGTGAGTTAGTTGTCAACCAAGTGAGAGGGATAAGTGCAACCAAGAATGACACCTTGAGAGCATACAAGCATAGATTTTGGGATGCAATTGAAGATTTTTGTGCTTTCAATATTGTTGCCATCCCTAGAAAATTAAATCAAAATGCAGATAGATTAGCTGCTATTGGATCTCAGTACAACATTCCAAATAGCATTTCAAAAGGAATAGATCAACAACATATCAAAGTGATTGTCAGACCCTTTATTCTTGATAATAATGTCAATTGGTAGGTGTTAGACAATGATGAACAAATTCTGCAGTTCTTGTTTGAAGAAGATATTTTTTTAGAGTACAATCAAGATAGGCTATCACAAAACTATGGTGATCGAGTGATAAAACTTAAGTCTAATAAGATGCCTAGAGGTCTTGTCACCATAGAGACTATCTTCAACAAGGATAATGAAGTTAAAAAGAACAAAGTTGGCCTGGTAGTCCAACAAGAACATTGTGTTAAATTAGAGTTGGAACCAGGTAAGAGCTTACAATTTGGAAAAGTGAACACTGAATTGGAGAAGCAAGCTTACACTCAGTTATTCAAAGAATTCAGTGATGTTTTTGCATGGCGGTATGAAGACCTCAAAGGTTTTGATCCAACCCTTGCTGAGCACACTATTGAATTAGAACCAAGTGCCAAACCAGTAAGACAAAAGCAAAGGCTTGTTAATCCCAAGCTTGAGCCACTTATGCATAGAGAAGTGCTCAAATTGATAGAAAGTGATATCATCTACCCCATTAAGCATACTAGTTGGGTTTCCAACCTTGTTCTTGTCAGGAAGAAGAATGGGGAGTTGAGGTTATGTGTTGACTTCAGGGATCTTAACAGGGCCTCTCTAAAAGACCACCATCCATTACCCTCTATGGAACAAATCTTACAATGTGTCTTTGGATATGAGAGATTTTCATTATTGGATGGCTATTCAGGATATAATCAGATCTTAGTGAATGAAGAGGATCAATACAAGATTGCATTTACAACCAAGTGGGGAACCATGGCTTATCAAAAGATGCCCTTTGGTTTGTTAAATGCAGGTGCTACATTTCAAAAGGCAATGGATATGGCCTTTAAAAGCCTCATGTACAAGTTTTTGTTGGTCTATCTGGATGATATAACTGTCTATTCAAAGCATGTAGTAGATCACATCAAACATTTGAGGAAGATTTTTGAAAGGTGTAGAGAATTTGGGATATCTCTTAAACCCAAGAAGTGTGTGTTTGCGGTTCATGAAGGAAAATTGTTGGGATATTTAGTATTCAAAGAAGGGATCATAGTAGATCCTGAGAGATTTGCAACCATCTTAGAGCTAGCATTGCCACATCATAAGAAAATTTTCCAATCTTTCATAGGAAAGATTAACTTTGTTAGGAGGTTCTTGCCTAACATTGCAGATTTACTAAAGCCTTTAACAGCCATGTTAAAGAAGAGTTCAGCTTTTAGTTGGACCAAAGAAGGGAGAGTTGATTTCCAAGCTATCAAAGAGGCCTTAACAAAAGCCCCTGCTCTCCTTAATCCAAATTTCAGTAAGGATTTTATCCTTTATGCTTATGGAGGTCATGATGCTATATCTGCAATGCTGACTCAAGAAAATTCAGATGGATTGGAGCAGCCTATTGCTTTCTTTAGCAAAGGTTTAGAAGAGTATGAATAGAGATACTCTTTTGTAGAGAAACATGTACTTGCTGTGGTGAAGAGCCTTAAAAATTTTAGATATCTATTGACCCATAGCAAAGTGCACTTGAAAGTTACTCATCCAAGTGTCAAAGAATTTTTTCTTTCCAAAGACATAAATGAGAAGAGAGCTGGTTGGATCACCAAGGTGATGGAATATGACATAGATATTCAAACTACCAAGCTAGTTAGAGGAAGAGGTCTTTGTGAGCATTTGGCATCAGATGAGAGTTCAAAGAAATCAGAGCAAATAGATGCATCTCTAGTGGTGCATTCTACAGAAGAACAAGCCAAGGCAACAAGTTGGTTGCCTAATATGATCAATTATTTGAAGATAGGACAATGTCCTGCAGGTTTGGATTCAGCAAAAAGGAGGTATTATAGATTTTAATTTGTTCTTTTTGTGCTGATAGATGAAGTTCTTTTTAGAAAAGATCACAGTGGTGTCCTCTTAAGATGCGTAGATTCAAAAAAGATAGTTGATGTCCTATTTGAGTTTCATGATGGACCTTCTAGAGGTCACTTTTCTCCTAGGACTACTGCTTTTAAAATCATGAGGGCTGGATACTATTGGCCATGTATCTTCAAGGATAGTCATGAGTATGTGAGGAAATGCATCAAGTGTGCCATGTTTGCAAGAAAAGAGAGGCTTGCAACCTTGCCCTTACAGCCAATCAGAACAAAGCAACCCTTCATGAAGTGGGGCATATATTTCATTGGAATGATCAATCCTCCATCTAGTGCAGGCCATAAATGGATAATTACTACAACTGATTACTTCACCAGATGGATAGAAGCAATTGCATTAAAAGAATCCAATGGGAGTGTTGTCTTAAGTTTTTATGATGATATAATTCATAGATTTGGCACTCCAGATTCCATAATATCAGATAATGCATTGGCATTCACAGGCCTCAAAGTCTCAGAGTGGGCAGTCAAGAATGGCATTTATATGAATACCAATTCCAATTACTACCCCCAAGGCAATGGCTTAGCATAATCAACAAATAAGAACTTGATTAGGGTAATCAAGAAGACTCTGCAAGACAACCAAAGGGACTGGCATACTAAGCTCAGGTCTACATTATGGTTAGACAGAATTACCCCAAAGAAGATCATTGGTAATTCCCCCTTCATGCTAGTGTATGGAAAAGAGGCCAAGTTGTCTATCTCAATTGAATTGCCAGCTCTAGACTTGGCTACTCAGTATGCCCTATTTGAGGAAGGAGATTCTTTGTAGATCAGATATGCTTAGTTGATGGAATTGGAAGAGATCAGAGAAAAATCAATGTAGAATATGGAATTCCATCAGATCCAAATGAAGAAAAGTTTTGATAAAAGAGCCAAGATCAGAAATTTCAAAGTTGGAGATGTAGTTCTCAAATGGATGAATTCACATCCAAGCCTGGTAGACATACCAAATTTGATTCATTTTGGGGTGGACCATTTGTTATAATAGAGTGCAAGGGATCTAATGCTTTCTAGCTATCAAATCTTGAAGGAGTCCCCTTGCCTATCTTAGTGAATGGTTTCCACTTGAAGCCCTGCTTTGAGGTTAATCCCTCTCTATAAATTCTTGTAAATATGTGCTTTTCTGCTTTCTTTCCCTATTTTCTAGGTTAGTTTCCTTCTTTTCAAGAAATGCCCTGATCACAGCTCTAGTCCTATCTCCCTATGAGAAATTTTGATCTTTGATGACCCCATGCCCAATGAATATATCAAGGCCACTGGTTTTCCATGTCTAGTAGGCTGACATCCAGCAGAAATTGCCAAAATATTACCCCAATTTCCATGTGCATGCAAATTTGGCTAAAACCTATTCCAAAATCTATGTTTTTATCCTGCCAAGCATCCCTAAAAATTTCATGAAGTTGTGCCTTGTCCTCTGGCCTCTGCAAATTATTTTACTCCCTGGTCTGCAGGTCAGAAAATTCATAAATATAGTCGTTGGGTCAAATAAAACCTAAAAAATCCTTTTGGCCTGTTATATTTGGTCGTTACCTTTTTTGGTCACTTAAGTTCCATCAATTTCCATGTGTGCAATTTAATCCTTTAGTCACCAAATCTTTGATTCCCGACGGTCAAAGCTCTAACATTTAGCGATCCCACAAGCGATTACCTTTTGAGTTGGTGGTCTCTGCTTAGTGGCTAAAATCAAGATTCTTCATCCGACGGTTTTCGCTTGATCTCATGGCCTCAGAAGATTCCATGAGATCTTGCGATGACCATTGATCTTCCAAGTCTATAGTGCTTCAAGCTTGTGTGGGTCCATTGCCACATCATCCTATGTGGAAGCTCCTGATTGGCTGAAGGGTTGTGAGGTGTAACCTTGTCAGAGAAGGCCTAGAAGACTATGTTCAGATGATCCTATGGCTGGCACATAATCTCATGGGTTGTGTCAAAGCCATGAGATCATGCACCGACCATTGATTTCACTTTGTTTTCAGAGCCTTGTGGGTGGGTCCTCATTTGCTGATGTGCTCATCTTCTATTGGTCTACATAGAGATGACTGGGATGTGTCAGTGGGACCGTGTCAGAGTCTCTGCAAGGATGTCAGAAGGATGAAGATCAATGACTGGCGTATCTTCACAAAGGGGTTTTCTGACACATGTGATCATGCACCCACCGTTCAATCTACCAAGTGTTTAGGTCTTGTCAGTGGGTCCAGTGCTAGGAATGGGAGACGTGCTCAATTTTCATTGGTCGAAGTAAAGAGAAAATTTGTGGGACCGTGTTGCCAGGTATGCTAACTTGCTCAAATGTGATTGGTTGTCGCATACTAATGAAGACTTCCAGGTGGACTAATGTGTTAGTGAGGTCACATCTTAATGAAGATCTACAATGGGCGTATGATCTAAAGGAATATTCGGCGGTCATGAGATAATGCACCCGCCATTAGATTGGAATCTCAGTTTGAGTGGGTCCATTGTCAGAGCTTGTTGAAGTGTTTTACTGATGGGGCGGTTAGCGCAAATGAAGGATTGCCAAGGGGTGAATGGGCCCAGGGTTAGAAAATATTAAACAAATAAATGACTAAAAGGTTATCTCATGTTCACCAGACTTAACTAGTGTCGGTTAAAACAATTAGCGGTCCTGCGACTAATGAGAAAAAGGTAACCCGAGGTGAACTTGAGATTAATTTTGTAGATGAATGGTTCTCAGGTGAATAAGAAGATCTAACGGTCATGTTTTAAAAGGAGATTGAGATTTAAACATCGGTTGTCGATGGAGGAAAAGTATGGCACCACCTGCTAGCCATTAATATTTAAATTCAAATTTATTTCTTTGCAGGGTTTTAGCTAGGTTTTGATCCAATAGTCATTTGCGACAGAGTAGGTAGATAGAATTTATTTCTTCAGGACATTTGCAGTTGAAAGATGATGAGGAGGTCTAGGCAACCATCTTGGGTCATTTCTTGTTTTAGAAAGGTACTAGTTATGCATTCATGGCAAGACTTTATGCAGGAGGTAGATGAGTCCAGGTCGCTTGTCTTTAGGTTGATGTGGTACAAGGATGGGCACACAAACTTGGGGTCTGATCGGCCATAATGTTGCAGAGATATATTCATGATCAGACTTAGCTGAGTTAGGGTTAGTTATTATTGTAGATTTTTGTAAACCCTAGTTAGGTTTTAGCTCTTGTGTGCGTGCAAAGGAGGATGTATATATTGTATTTTTGGAGCTTTGGAAGCGGAGTGTTAGACAATTGTAAAAGAAATTATTTTCTTAAGGGTCATCTTTGGTATCATTTCTACCCTTTGGCTTATACAATTGTAAAGTTCCCATTGATAATAAAAACATTGCAAAGGTATTTTGTGACAATCCTTCATGTCCTTATGCTTCCTTGTTTGAATTATCTCTTATTGGATTAAAGTATATGATGTTTTCAGTGATATCTTAGGGTTCTTGATCCCTCTCTCTTTTTGCAATTTTGTGTATTATTGTGGGTGATTTGATTTGAATGCTCTTGTGGGTATACCTCAACCCCCTGACTATCTGTCTCATTCCTATACCAAGTTGCAGAGGTGAATGTTTGTTTGCAGGTGATAAATTGTGTCTAAATCCCTTAGGAATGCTATTATTTGTGAAATCCTTTCTTTCCCTGAATAGCCTCTTTCTATTGTAGACCCTTCTATGAAATACTTATGCAAGCCTATTTAGTGAGTTGTGATCTCCTAGACTTGAGTTGTTCATTATTTTCATCCTCTATACTGAGATTCAAACCCTAATTTATGTGTATCACCTAGTAGGTAGTTTGCTTTCAGTCATTTCCCTTTCCAAGCATTCCTTCTATCCCTTTCCCTCAAAAGATTTACTTTTCATGTCTAGAAGGAAATTAAGGTGATTATCCAAGAGGAACTAGCCTAGAACCTGGAGGTTTCATCTCAGTTAGCATAGGTCCCACAACCTAGAGATGATTCCCATGTTATGCTAGGTTATCAAGACTACAAGAGCTTGAGACAAGGGTGCAAACTTAGTGTATAACACATACCTAACAAATAACTAGGTCGACCCTTTAACTGATTACATACAATGCTTCCAACAAAATTGGCTCAAGTGTTTTTACAAACAAACATAATTACATGTTGGAAACCTAATTGCAATAGGTGCATGGCCTTTACAACATAATAATATAACCACAAATCAAAATGCCAATAGTCGGCTGCTTACTCTATTCTTCTCAGGCACACATTGGCTATGTAACTTCAACTATCTGTAACTTTGTCATATTTGCATATCTGATCATGCTCTCATAGAATAAGCATGAATATACTTGAACCAACTTATCTTCTAGGGTGCATACCATAATTTAGTCATATGCACGTGCGCTGATGCTCTAAGCTTCAAGTACTTTGTGCACTGTTCAGTCTTCAACACTTAGTCAATTTATGATTTTCTCATCAAGTGCACTGACTTCAAAACACTATATGACTTTGTTTCCATAATGACAACACTATATTAAGTCATATAAATTAGTATAGTCAAATTTCCAACAATCTCCCCCTTTGTCATTGATGGCAACAAATAAATATGAAAAAGTTGCTTACTGTCCCTTAATACAAATAATTTTTGTCTTATATCTCCCTTATACATATCTATAAACCATATTCTATACATACTCCCCCTTTCACATTAATGAAAAAGGTGTTTCAAAACTGTATCTACAACTACTAAAAGTGTGAGAACATCCGGATATGCTATCTACAGATTTTGTATCTCTTTCTTCCAAAATGTGATCTATGAATTAACAATTTGGAGATGGGTGCATAGTGCATATTTTAGCTTCTCCATCATCTCCAAGTCTATGCTAGGACCTTGATCATATGTCACCATGGTGGCATCGATCTCCTTGATATTATGATTGAGTATATCTAGTGAGGGCACAAGATCATGTCTTAATTGAGTTTGCCTAGCCCTTATTTTTGACATTTCCTTTTCTGCCTTCTCAACCTTGTCAATTTGTCCTTGATATACATTATTGCACATATTTACATCATTGGATGGGTCTTTCACTGATTTCTTTACTTGCTCTATCATGGCTTCTACATCTTGTATCTTCTTGAAATGATCATCAGTTAACTTGTCCTGATCCATACAGTCAGCAATGATTTTCCTTCCTCTTTTTGCAAACTCTTTCAAAGTTGCTTGTCCAACTTTGAGTGAACTGAGGTCAAGTGAGAATTTACTGATCAATTCACGTAGCCTTTTCTTCATGTACTTCTCTTTTTCAACTTGAGATGTAGATTCTTCCAAGTTGGCAAAACTACTCTTAAAAGCTGTGAGGATGTTGCTAACACCATCAACTGTATTGACCTTAGATAGTTTCTTGTCTGAACATAGTAGGTTGTTCAATATGTTCACTGACTCAAAAAATAAGGGATTCCTCATTACCTATTTCTCATTTTCCTTCTCCATAGCTAAGACACTGATCTTGATCAGGTCTTCTACTCCCCTTGAATCCAAACTGGTTGTGTCAGGTGTCAAACTTGACAACAATGATGCTGAGGGAGTGATAGGAATGCTATCCATCACTTCTAGTTTTATTTTGCTTAGAATTTCAACAGATGGCTCATCTGTTTTCTCACTTTCTTTTACCTCTTCCTCTCCTTTTTTTTTCTTCTTCCTTTTATTTTTCTTCTTCTTTCTTTTCTTCTTTTTCATGTGTTATATCCTCAATCAATACTTCTTCTTGTTGATTGTGAGGAGTGTTACTACAAAGAGTTTCAACCTCTTGTTTGCTTACAAATGCTTCTTCAAACTGGTCCAAATCCATGTATGTGGCTGCCATAGTGACTTTTACATTATCAATAAAAATTGAGTCATCCTTGAATGTCTTTGACATGGGCACATACTTATCTGCCTCTGTGGATGCATCAACTTTATGTGTTGAATCCTATGGACCTGTAGATGGAACATTTATGGTTTTTTACTCTTTTTCATTCTTTGTGGGTACTTGAGCTATGGGCACAGTAGCTAGATACATGTGCCTATTCATGAAGACCTTCTCAAATGCCTTCTTCGTTTCCTTAGCAACTAATTGATAATTCTTGTCCATTATGTATAAAGTCCTTGACTTGGTTCTTAGATGTAGTTTCACTAGATCTAGTAACAGAGATTTATCCTCTAGAGAAGATACTGGAAAAATCTCATCTAAGATCTTCTCTCTTATTCTCAGATCTTCTTCAATGGCTTGTCTTTTTAGGAATTCTAGGATGTTCCATACATTGTCTGGAATCATAGTCTTCAGTTCTAGAACTGTCTTTTTGAACATTAGCATATGTTTGACAATCATTCCATGGATTTTTTATTTTTCAATTTCACTATACTTCTCATAGAACTTCCCTACTTGATCTATCCTACCTTCATCAATGATTCTTGCACTTAACACACTTAGACTAGGTTTGAAACTTACTTCAAGAGGTGCTTGAGTATTTTTTCCATTCCTTGTTACTCGCGAGGATGGATGACCAATGCTAATCTCTTTCTTCCTCTTAGGCATTGCCTTATACTCAGGAGGAGTAGTAAGGTCAACAGTTACTGTGGGCGCAGAAGGCGTATGATCAGTTTTACCCTTCTTATCATCTAATTTTTCTATTTTCACGTTCTTCAACTTAGGATCCTTAGATTCTGTCTTTGCTGCTGCTGCGCTCTCTATTTCCAAATCAATCTTCTCTTCCCTTACTTTGTCTAAGTCTTCTTTTGATACACCATGGATTCTCAAGATCTCTAAAGTAACCTTGGCAACTTTTATTTTTGTTGCTGCGCTATTCAATACAGCATCTACTTCTCTTGTTTTCTCTTCATAAGTTCCCCATCTAGGCTCATTAGGGTGTTTAGGGACTGAAAGCAAAAAATGAGCATAAGCTTCTAAGATTGGTTCCTCAACCTCATATCCAAGTGGATGAATCCAATTTTTCCTTGGTTCAACAACCTCCATGCATGTCGTGTCAGTCTCAACCATGAAACAAATAGTATCCTTATATTTTTCAACTATCTTCTCTGGAATTCTGTATCTCATCTACATCTTGGCTCTAAATGTCCTCAACTCTAGTGTCATGTTGATGCAGGAGCATCCTGGGTGTAAGAGCAATCTTGCATCACCCAAAAAAAAAAAAATTTATGTTTTTATATTCAATAAGGGCTATTTTATGCAGAGCTGCTATTTATGAAAAGTTACTATTTTTGGTAATTTTCGTATGTGCTCAGAATGATCTAATTTCTTTCTTGGAGGTTCATTTTAGTCATATAAGTCTGCCAGTAAAGTTTCATTGCCAGATCAAGTGTATGTTGGAAGATATTGAAGATTTTCGGTATTGGCAGCAGGGTACAAAAACTTTGAACTCAGTTTTGAAGGATTTAGAAGCCCTGTATGAGGTCAAAAATTTGGGTGACGAGCACTTGTGTGGGTCAAGCCTGTAGAGCGCTTCGTGGCGTTTCCAAAATGGGGTTATAATAGCTGATCGGGTCAACTGGTGATGACTTATGGTCTTCCGAAGTTGGGCCACCTGAAATGGCAAAAAATTATTTTCTTCAAAATTTTTGTTCGGGTTTCAAAGGTTATCTTGAGCCGACTATGATGTAATAAAATGTAAAATAAAATAATTCTAAGTTTGGTCGGCCTTATTGGCTAAAATTCTGGAACCTTCCCAGGCGGTGGAAAAATTGCCTATAAAGGAAGGCTGTATTATTGTCTTAGGCAGTTCAGAATAGTTCTGGGTAGTAGATCTGGGTAATAGTTCGAGGCTTTGTCCTACAGAATATTGTAATGGAATGCCCATGTGGCTTTGCATATTGTAATTCTGAAAGTTTGTAATTTCACATTTGTGGAGATAATAAGAAGCCAATTTTCTGTTCTTGCATATTGTTGTTGTTTCTCTATTTCTGTTATGTGTTTGTGGTATTAAGGGGAGCACCCTTCATCAAGTGGTATCAGAGCAGGAGTTCTTGAGTGTGTAAAGAGATCACCGACTATGAGGCAGTTTGCACCAAGACTGTGGTTAGGGTTTCAGCGCTCATCGCAAAAAAAAAATGCCTCCACGAAGGGAACGTGGCAGAAGAGCTAGTGTTGTAACACCTAAGGTTAGAGCACTGCAGAGACAAGTGCGAGCATTGCAAGAAGAGATTCGTAGAGGAATGAATCTTAATGTCAAAGATGAAAGCGAGGATGAAGCTGAAGAAGAATATCAAGAAGGAGAAATCAAAATTGTGAACTACGAGGAAGAAAGACTTTTTCGGGCCATTTCTAAGATTGGGAAAAGACCTAAGATTGAGGTTCCTATATTTTCTAGAAATTTTAGCCTACAAGAATTGATCGACTGAATCAATGAATGTGAGGAATATTTTGAGTATGAAGATGTTGAGGATCCTGATAGGGTCAAATTTGGGAAGGCCAGACTAAAAGGTCATGCGAAGATATGGTGGCAAGAGATTCAGTTGGAGTGAAATAGAAGGGGAAAGGAGAAAATCATGAGATGGGATCGGATGATGGATAAATTGAAGTGATAGTTCATTCCTTTTGATTATGAGCTTGACCTACTGAAGAAAATGCAGAGTTTGAAGCAAGCAAGAAGATCTGTTCAGGAGTATACAGAGGAGTTCTATCAACTTCTCATTAGAACAGGCAATGTGGAAGCTGATAAGGAGAAAGTTGTCTGATACCTTAATGGGTTAAGGCCAAGCATTCAGGAGGAGCTGAATCTGGTTCGAATGAACAGTATTGAAGAGGTATACCAGTTTTCCCTAAAAGTAGAGGAAAAGCTGAACAAGAAGTTTGAGAGCAGACAAAACGGAAGAGGTTGCGGTGGATGATCTAGTGGATGGTCATATGGTAGCCGAAATAAAGATCCAAAAAAGAAGGATGAGGCCAGAAGCAGTCAAAATCAACGAGGAAATAATTCTAATCGCCTCCAGGATCAGAATAATAGAGATCAGAGAGGAAGAGGAAGAGGACAAGGATCTGGAAGAGGTGGCTTCCATGGAACATGTTTTCACTATGGAGAAGAAGGTCATAGGGCATTTGAATGTCCTCAGTGCCAAGGTAGAACAGACAGGAGAAATGAAGGCTAGGCCAGAGTTGCACATGTAGATGAAGATGCCACATCATCAAATTCTGAAGATGCTAAAAGATGAGAAACATTGATTAACAAAAGAGTCCTATTGAGTGGTGAGAATGAACCTGAGCAAAGGAGGAGCCTATTTCACACCAGGAGAAAGTGTGAAGGTAAATGTTGTGATGTGATTATTGATAGTGGAAGCACTGACAATTTGGTGTCAGAAGAGATGGTGACAAAGTTGAAGCTCAAGAGACAAAAACACCCACATCCATATTGGATTGCCTGGGTACAGGATGACCACAAGGTCATGGTCAATGAATAATGCCTGGTGAAGTTTAAGATTGGCGGATACAAAGATGACGTATTCTGTGATATCATATCTATGGATGCATGTCATATGTTGTTGGGTAGACCATGGTAGTTTGACAGATGTGTTGTACATGATAGTCGTGTGAATACCTATTCCCTGACAAAGGATGGAGTGCGACATAAGCTAAAACTATTGAAGGAGACTAAAGAAAAGGTATGTGGTAATGCAAGGATAACTTTTGTTGATGGAAGAAATTTCTTAGATGGTATGAGGCATGAGCATGTATGTTTTGCTTTAATTTCAAAAGCTGGTAAAGAGGGAGTAGAAGATGTTCCTGTAGAAGTTGCAGATTTGTTGAATGAGTTTCAAGATATTGTATCTGATAACATGCCTCATGGATTACCACCAGTTAGGAAGATCATTCATCAGATGGACTTGATCCCAACAGTGAGTTTGCTGAATAAGCCAGCACACAAAATGACACATGCAGAAAGTGAAGAATTGAACAGACAAGTACATGAACTGTTACAGAAAGGATTGATCCGTGAGAGTCTGAGTCCCTATGCTGTACCAGCGGTATTAGCACCAAAGAAAAATGGAGAATGGAGGATGTGTACAGATTCTAGGGCAATAAACAAGATCACAATCAAGTACAAGTTTTTATTGCCATGAATGGATGATATTATGGACTATTTGAGTGGAGCTGTGTATTTCTCAAAGATAGATCTAAAGAGTGGATATCATCAGATTCAGATCAGAGAAGGAGATGAATGGAAGACTGCCTTCAAAAACAAGGAAGGACTATATGAGTGGTTAGTCATGTCTTTTGGGCTAACCAATGCACTGAGCACTTTCATGTGGCTCATGAACGAGGTTCTGAAAGAATTTCTGGGTAAGTTTGTCATTGTTTACCTAGATGATATTTTGATCTTTAGTAAGACATTGGATAAGCATATAATGCATATTCGTATGGTATTTGAGAAGTTGAGAGAAGAGAAATTGTTGATTAATTTGAATAAGTGTAGTTTTGTGAAGAAAGAGTTGGTGTATTTGGGGTTTCTAGTTTCAAGAGAAGGTCCAAAAATGGACCCAGAGAAGGTACAGGCTATCCTTGAATGGCCTACTCCAAGGAGTGCTACTGAGGTAAAATCTTTTCATGGTCTAGCTAGCTTTTACAGAAAGTTTATCAAAAATTTTAGCAGTATTTGTGGACCCTTGAATGAAATAATGAGAGGGGATAGAAAAGAGTTTAAGTGGGCTAATGGGGCAGAAAAGAGTTTTCAATTGTTGAAACAAAAAGTTACAGAACAACTTATTTTAGCACTTCTAGATTTTAATAAGGTGTTTCAAGTAGATTGTGATGCTAGTGATACTGCAATAGGAGCTGTTATGAGCCAAGAAGGTAAACTTGTTGCTTATTTCAGTGAGAAGTTAAATGACGCCAAGAGGAAATATTTTGTTTATGATCAGAAATTTTATGCTATAGTTTAGGTATTAAAGAAGTTGAGACATTATCTACTTTCTAATGAGTTTGTTTTATATACTGATCATCAAGCTTTGCAATATTTGAATAGTCAATAAAAATTGAATCAAAGACATTTGAAATGGGTTGAGTTTTTGTAGAGTTATACATTTGTTTTGAAACACAGGAGTGAAAAGTCTAATAGGGTTGCAGATGCTCTTAGCAGAAGGCAACTATTGCTGACAGAAATGCAGATTGAAGTAGTTGGGTTCAAGTAACTCAAGAATTTGTATCTAGAGGATCTTGATTTTGGTGAAGTTTGGAAAGCTTGTACAGAACCTGTTACTCTAGATAGGACGAAATGGTTGGATTTCATCATCCAAGATGATATGCTATTCAGAGGGAGTCAGTTGTGCATTTCACAAAGTTCTATGAGGGAGAATCTTATCAAGGAGAAGCATAGCGGAGGATTGGCTGGACATTTTTGTCATGATAACACCCTTGGTTTAGTTAATGAGAATTATTATTGGCCACAGTTGTAGCAAGATGTGAAGAAGTTTGTACAGAGTTGCAGAGTATGTCAGATGGCGAAAGGAGTAAAGCAGAATATAAGGTTGTATCAACCATTACCCGTACCATAGAAGCCTTGGGAGGATATCAGCATGGACTTTGTTCTTGGTTTACCGAGGACTCGGCGGGGACATGATTCAATTTTTGTGGTGGTTGACAGATTTTTAAAGATGGCACATTTCATTCCCTGCAAGAAGACTAATGATGTTGTTCATGTAGTAGAATTGTTTTTCAGAGAAGTAGTGAGACTTCATGGTTTGCCAAAGACCATAGTTTCAGATCGGGACACTAAGTTTGTTGAATATTTCTGGTGTACATTGTGGAAGAAGTTGAAGACAGATTTCAAGTTCAGTTCATCACATCATCCATAGACTGATGGACAGACAGAGGTGGTGAATAGGAGTTTGGAAAATTTGCTGAGATGTTTGGTTGGAGATAAGCCAACAGGATGGGATTTGATTTTACCACAGGCGGAATTTGCATACAATAATTTTGTCAACAGGAGCACTGGTAAATCACCATTCCAGATTGTATATGGAAGTAGTCCAAGAAATGCATCTGAATTGAGGAAGATAGATAAAAGAGAAATAAGTAGTGCTGAAGCTGAAGATTTTGCAGAACACTTGAAGATCATCCATAGGGAGGAGAGGAAGCATATTACCAAGATGAACACATAGTATAAGGCTAAGGCAGATGAGAAAAGGAGGTATAAAGAATGTCAGGTTGGTGATGAAGTCATGGTTCATTTGTGGAAGGAGCGATTTTTAGTTGGTACATATAACAAGCTGAAAATGAAGAAGTTTGGACCATGTAGGATACTGAAGAAACATGATTCAAGAAACACATATGAGGTAAAATTGCCTACTAAGCTAAATATTTCACCAGTGTTTAACATTTCAGATCTGACAGAGTATCATGAAGGAGGTGTTGAAGATGAGATCACAGCAGCACAGTGGAGTATTCCAGCAACTAGTTCAGACACTAAGGAGATCAAAGATATACGGGACAGTCATGTTGGCAGAAGCACAAGGAACAGGACATATGAAGAATATCTGGTCAAGTAGAAAGGATGACCTGTTGAAGATTCATCATGGCTGACAAAGGAGGAGGTTAGCCGTCTTGGTTTTCCTCTGCACACCTGAGTCATGGCAGGGTCACTTCTCAAATTACCCTAGGTGTCTGATGCATGAGCATCTTGGGTGTAAGAGCAATCTTGCATCACCCAAAAAAAAAAAATATTTATGTTTTTATATTCAATAAGGGCTATTTTATGCAGAGCTGCTATTTATGGAAAGTTACTATTTTTGGTAATTTTTGTATGTGCTCAGAATGATCTGATTTCTTTCTTGGATGTTCATTTTGGTCATATAAGTCTACCAGTAAAGTTTCATTGCCAGATCAAGTGTATGTTGGAAGATATTGAAGATTTTCGGTATTGGCAGCAGGGTACAAAAACTTTGAACTCAGTTTTGAAAGCTTTAGAAGCCCCAGATGAGGTCAAAAATTTGGGTAATGGGCACTTGCGCAAGTCAAGCTTGTAGAGCGCTTCGTGGCATTTCTGAAATGGGGTTATAATAGCTGATCGGGTCAACTGGTGATGACTTATGGTCTTCCGAAGTTGGTCCACCTGAAATGGCAAAAAATTATTTTCTTCAAAAATTTTGTTCGGGTTTCAAAGGTTATCTTGAGCCGACTATGATGTAATAAAATATAAAATAAAATAATTCTAAGTTTGGTCGGCCTTATTGGCTAAAGTTCTGGAACCTTCCCAGGCGGTGGAAAAATTGCCTATAAAGAAAGGCTGTATTATTGTCTTAGGTAGTTCAGAATAGTTCTGGGTAGTAGATCTGGGTAATAGTTCGAGGCTTTGTCCTATAGAATATTGTAAGGGAATGCCCATGTGGCTTTGCATATTGTAATTCTGAAAGTTTGTAATTCCACATTTGTGGAGATAATAAGAAGCCAATTTTCTGTTCTTGCATATTGTTGTTGTTTCTCTATTTTTGTTATGTGTTTGTGGTATTAAGGGGAGCACCCTTCATCAAGTGGTATCAGAGCAGGAGTTCCTGAGTGTCTAAATAGATCACCGACTGTGAGGCAGTTTGCACTAGGACCATGGTTAGGGTTTCAGCGTGCATCACAAAAAAAAAATGCCTCCACAAAAGGAACGTGGCAAAAGTGCTGGTGTTGTAACACCTGAGGTTAGGGCACTGCAGAGACAATTGTGAGCATTGCAAGAAGAGATTCATAGAGAAATGAATCTTAATGTCAGAGATGAAAGCGAGGATGAAGCTGAAGAAGAATATCAAAAAGGAGAAGTCAAAATTGTGAACCAGGAGGAAAAAAGATTTTTTCAGGCTATTTCTAAGATTGGGAAAAGACCTAAGATTGAGGTTGCTACATTTTCTGGAAATCTTAACACAGAAGAATTGATCGACTGGATCAATGAATGTGACGAATATTTTGAGTATGAAGATGTTCAGGATCTTGATAGGGTCAAATTTGTGACGGCCAGACTAAAAGGCCATGCGAAGATATGGTGGCAAGAGATTTAGTTGGAGCAAAATAGAAGGGGAAAGGAGAAAATCACGAGATGGGATCGGATGGTGGATAAATTGAAGTGACAGTTCATTCCTGTTGATTATGAGCTTGACCTACTAAAGAAAATGCAGAGTTTGAAGCAAGCAGGAAGATCTATTCAGGAGTATACAAAGGAGTTCTATCAACTTCTCATCAGAACAGGCCATGCGGAAGCTGATAAGGAGAAAGTGCTCTGATACCTTAATGGGTTAAGGCCAAGCATTCAGGAGGAGCTGAATCTGGTTCGAATGAACAGTATTGAAGAGGCATACCAGTTTACCCTAAAAGAAGAGGAAAAGTTGAACAAGAAGTTTTAGAGCAGACGAAATGGAAGAGGTCACAGTGGACGATCTGGTGGATGGTCATATGGTGGCCGAAATGAAGATCTGAAAAAGAAGGATGAGGCCAGTAGCAGTCCGAATCAGCGAGAAAATAATTCAAATCACCTCAATGATCAGAATAATAGAGATCAGAGAGGAAGAGGAAGAGGACAAGGATCTGGAAGAGGTGGCTTCCGTGGAACATGTTTTCACTGTGGAGAAAAAGGTCATAGGGCATTTGAATGTCCTCAGTGCCAAGGGAGAACAGACAGGAGAAATAAAGGCTAGGCCAGAGTTGCACATGTAGATGAAGATGTCAGATCATCAAATTTTGAAGATGCTGAAAGAGGAAAAATGTTGATTAATAGAAGAGTCCTATTGAGTGGTGAGAATGAACTTGAGCAAAGGAGGAGCCTATTTCGCACCAGGTGCAAGTGTGAAGGTAAATATTGTGATGTGATTATTGATAGTGGAAGCACTGACAATTTAGTGTCAGAAAAGATGGTGACAAAGTTGAAGCTCAAGAGATAGAAACACCCACATCCCTATCAAATTGCTTGGGTACAGGATGACCACAAGGTCATGGTCAATGAACAATACCTGGTGAAGTTCAAGATTGGTAGATACCAAGATAAGGTATTGTGTGATATCATATCTATGGATGCATGTCATATGTTGTTGGGTACACCATGGCAGTTTGACAGATGTGTTGTACATGATGGTCGTGCGAATACCTATTCCCTGACAAAGGATGGAGTGCAACATAAGCTAAAACCATTGAAGGAGACTAAAGAAAAGGTATGTGGTAATGCAAGGATAACTTTTGTTGATGGAAGAAATTTTTTAGATGGTATGAGGCATGAGCATGTATGTTTTGCTTTAATTCCAAAAGCTGGTAAAGAAGAAGTAGAAGATGTTCTTGTAGAAGTTGTAGATTTGTTGAATGAGTTTCAGGATATTGTATCTGATAACGTGCCTGATGGATTACCACCAGTCAGGAAGATCAGTCATCAGATGGACTTGATCTCAGGAGTGAGTTTGCTGAATAAGGCAGCACACAGAATGACACCTGCAGAAAGTGAGGAGTTGAACAGACAAGTACATGAACTATTACAGAAAGGATTGATTCATGAGAGTCTGAGTCCCTATGCTGTACTAGTAGTATTAGCACCAAAGAAGAATGGAGAATGGAGGATGTGTATAGATTGTAGGGCAATAAACAAGATCACAATCAAGTACAGGTTTCCATTGCCACGAATAGATGATATTATGGACTATTTGAGTGGAGCTGTGTATTTCTCAAAGATAGATCTGAAGAGTGGATATCATTAGATTCAGATCAGAGAAGGAGATGAATGGAAGACTGCCTTCAAGACAAAGGAAGGACTATATGAGTGGTTAGTCATGCCTTTTGGGCTAACCAATGCACCGAGCACTTTCTTGCGGCTCATGAACGAGGTTCTGAAAGAATTTCTGGGTAAGTTTGTCATTGTTTACCTAGATGATATTTTGATCTTTAGTAAGACATTGGATGAGCATATGATGCATATTCGTATGGTATTTGAGAAGTTGAGAGAAAATAAATTATTGATTAATTTGAAGAAGTGCAGTTTTGTGAAGAAAGAGTTGGTGTATTTGGGGTTTGTAGTTTCAGGAGAAGGTCTAAAAATGGACACAAAGAAGGTACAGGCTATCCTTGAATGGCCTACTCCAAGGAGTGTTACTGAGGTAAGATCTTTTCATGGTCTAGCTAGCTTTTACAGAAAGTTTATCAGAAATTTTAGTAGTATTTGTGGACCCTTGACTGAAACAATGAGAGGGGATAGAAAAGAGTTTAAGTGGGCTAATGGGGTAGAAAAGAGTTTTCAATTGTTGAAACAAAAAGTTACAGAACAACCTATTTTAGCACTTCCAGATTTTAATAAGGTGTTTCAAGTAGATTGTGATGCTAGTGGTACTGTAATGGGAGCTGTTATGAGCCAAGAAGGTAAACTTGTTGCTTATTTCAGTGACAAGTTAAATGACGCCAAGAGGAAATATTCTGTTTATGATCAAAAATTTTATGCTATAGTTCAGGCATTAAAGAAGTGGAGACATTATCTACTTCCTAAGGAGTTTATTTTGTATACTGATCATCAAGCTTTGCAATATTTGAATAGTCAAAGAAAATTGAATCAAAGGCATTTGAAATGGGTTGAGTTTTTGTAGAGTTATACATTTGTTTTGAAACACAGGAGTGGAAAGTCTAATAGGGGTGTAGATGCTCTTAGCAGAAGGCAACTATTGTTGACAGAAATGCAGATTGAAGTGGTTGGGTTCAAGGAACTCAAGAATTTGTATCCAGAGGATCTTGATTTTGGTGAAGCTTGGAAAGCTTGTACAGAAACTGTTACTCTAGACAGGATGAAATGGTTAGATTTCATCATCCAGGATAATATGCTATTCAGAGGGAGTCAGTTGTGCATTCCATGAAGTTCTATGAGGGAGAATCTCATCAAGGAGAAGCATAGCGGAGGATTGGCTAGACATTTTGGTCGTGATAACACCATTGGTTTGGTTAGTGAGAATTATTATTGGCCATAGTTGTAGCAAGATGTGAAGAAGTTTGTACAGAGTTGCAGAGTATGTCAGATGGTGAAAGGAGTGAAGCAGAATACAGGGTTGTATCAGCCATTACCCATACCACAGAAGCCTTGGGAGGATATCAGCATGGACTTTGTTCTTGGTTTATCGAGGACTCAGCGGGGACATGATTCAATTTTTGTGGTGGTTGACAGATTTTCAAAGATGGCACATTTCATTCCCTGCAAGAAGACTAATGATGCTGTTCATGTAGCAGAATTGTTTTTTAGAGAAGTAGTGAGACTTCATGGTTTGCCAAAGACCATAGTTTCAGATCGGGACACTAAATTTGTTGGATATTTTTAGCGTACATTGTGGAAGAAGTTGAAGATAGATTTGAAGTTCAGTTCATCACATCATCCACAGACTGATGGACAGACAGAGGTGGTGAATAGGAGTTTGGAAAATTTGTTGAGATGTTTGGTTGGAGATAAGCCAACAGGATGGGATTTGATTTTACCACAGACAGAATTTGCATACAATAATTCTGTCAACAGGAGCACTAGTAAATCACCATTCCAGATTGTATATGGAAGTAGTCCAAGAAATGCATCTGAATTGAGGAAGATAGATAAAGGAGAAATAAGTAGTGTTGAAGTTGAAGATTTTACAGAAAACTTGAAGAACATCCATGGGGAGGTGAGGAAGCATATTACCAAGATGAACACACAGTATAAGGCTAAGGCAGATGAGAAAAGGAGGTATAAGGAATTTCAGGTTGGTGATAAAGTCATGGTTCATTTGCAGAAGGAGCAGTTTCCAGTTGGTACATATAACAAGCTGAAAATGAAGAAGTTTGGACCATGTAGGATACTGAAGAAACATGATTCAGGAAACGCATATGAGGTAAAATTTCCTATTGAGCTAAATATTTCACCAGTGTTTAACATTTCAGATCTGACAGAGTATCATGAAGGAGGTGTTGAAGATGAGATCACAACAGCACAGTGGAGTATTCCAGCAACTAGTTCAGACACTAAGGAGATCGAAGATATACTGGACAGTCGTGTTGGCAGAAGCACAAGGAACAGGACATATGAAGAATATCTGGTCAAGTAGAAAGGATGACCTGTTGAAGATTCATCATGGCTGACAAAGGAGGAGGTTAGCCATCTTGGTTTTCCTCTGCACACCTGAGTCGTGACAGGGTCACTTATCAAATTACCCTGGGTGTCTGATGCAGGAGCATCCTGGGTGTAAGAGCAATCTTGGATCACCCAAAAAAAATAAAAATTTATGTTTTTATATTCAATAAGGGCTATTTTGTGCAGAGCTGCTATTTATGGAAAGTTACCATTTTTGGTAATTTTTGTATGTGCTCAGAATGATCTGATTTCTTTCTTGGAGGTTCATTTTGGTCATATAAGTCTACCAGTAAAGTTTCATTGCCAGATCAAGTGTATGTTGGAAGATATTGAAGATTTTCGGTATTGGCAGCAGGGTACAGAAACTTTGAACTCAGTTTTGAAGGCTTTAGAAGCCCCGGATGAGGTCAAAAATTTGGGTGACGGGTGCTTGTGCGAGTCAAGCCTGTAGAGCGCTTCATGGCATTTTCGAAATGGGGTTATAATAGCCGATCGAGTCAACTGGTGATGACTTATGGTCTTCGAAAGTTGGGCCACCTGAAATGGCAGAAAATTATTTTCTTCAAAATTTCTGTTCGGGTTTCAAAGGTTATCTTGAGCTGACTATGATGTAATAAAATGTAAAATAAAATAATTCTAAGTTTGGTCGGCCTTATTGGCTAAAATTCTGGAACCTTCCCAAGCGGTGGAAAAATTGCCTATAAAGGAAGGCTGTATTATTGTCTTAGACAGTTCAGAATAGTTCTGGGTAGTAGATCTGGGTAATAGTTTGAGGCTTTGTCCTACAGAATATTGTAAGGGAATGCCCATGTGGCTTTGCATATTGTAATTCTGAAAGTTTGTAATTCCACATTTGTGGAGATAATAAGAAGCCAATTTTCTGTTCTTGCATATTGTTGTTGTTTCTCTATTTCTATTATGTGTTTGTGGTATTAAGGGGAGCACCCTTCATCACATGTAGTCATTCAATGTAATCTCAGTATATGCCTTGAGAGATATCTATGGCATTGTGGGAATGGATTTGTCGAGATACAAATCAGACACTTTTCCAACAATATGGAAGTACATATAGATAATTAGGGACCCAAACCTAAATATCTTGGTCTTGTCATGGTTGATGGCCTTAATATTATCTATTAGTTGTGCGCACAGGATCTTGCACAAATTAAACTCTCCATTCTCTTTCACAAGTCTTATTGATGCAAGAATTATGGCTGCAAATACACTGTTCACCCTGCTGGTGTGTTGGAACCTATATCCTAGTATCATGGACATCAATTTGATGTCATCTTTCTCAATAGGCTCTATAGTCATTCTGCGCCTATCAATTCTTGACTTGCATGTTTTCTCAACAAGTTTTCTTACATCCTTGCCCATTGGAAGAATGACACCTGTCTTTGAGAGGCCTGTCATCTTATGAATTAGGTCACCTGTAATCCTGATTGGCACTTCACCTATCCAAAATAGGTCATCATGAATCCTGCTAAGTAGAATCTTTATCCATTCAAACTCATAGAACTCATATGCAGTCACATATTCAACTATAGGATGATTATTCCATTGCCCATACTCATCCATGAAGATTTTATCAGGTTTTAACATTGTTTCCATGTGTTCTCTTATTTTGTCCAATCCTACTAGTTATTTCTTACAATATATGTATTCCCTAATGTCTTCGACATGCATAACACCCATAGGCATGCCGAAGAATGCCCCTTCTAGGTCATCCAATGTGGATTTAAATGGGTTCCTCTTAAATACATAGCTCTTCTTCTTTGCAACATCAAATACAATAGGAGTAGCCATCACTTACTTGAATATCACTTTCTTAATGGTTTCCAAGATCTTCTGAATCAGCGCGTCGAACTAGGGTTTCTGCAACTGATTAAATGCACAACAAGTCACTTGATGAATCAATCTGCAATCCTTCACAATCAAATGCTAGGGCTCTTCTACTCTCCAATCACTCTGAATTCAAATGTAATGAGAGATCTACAAAATTTTGTGTACTTAAAGTAGAAATCCTACCATTAATGCTTTTCACATAAACCGGGTTGTCATTGAAAATTTCTAACTTTGATTATGCAAACAATCATCTAGTGCACTCTTGCACATAGCTTTTTCTAGTCTCCAAAAACTTAAATCCAAAGGTGCATACTCTGAGGGTGAGTATACTGGTTGCGTAGAGGTCTAGAGCTACATTAGCCCCCCCTATGACCCTGAGGGCCATTCATCCAAATGTAGAGGGTGTGTCCACTGTGGATGCATCCAATACATTCTCATCAACCTTATCCTTCTTTGCTTCTGACCAAATCAAGCTCACATCCTCTGAAGCTTTCACAAACTTGACTTCTCCTTCAGGATCCAATACTAGTTCTTCGAGCTTTTTAGGGCTTTCCTGACCTTACATCCTTGATCTATAAAACTTTGAGATGTGTCCAGCCTTGTTACAAGAGTGACAAATGACTGGAGGTCTTATATTCCTTGGTGCATTGACATGGGTCACCATTTTACATTATCTTGCAGAGTGGCCATTATAGTTACATATCTGACATGTAACATTCTGAGAGCTTCTTATATTTGACTGGTTCTGATTTCTCTAATTATACCGAGTCTTGTTTTTCCGACTTGTCTTACAATTCATAGCTCTATGACCAAATTTATTGCATGAGTAACAATAACCATTAAAAGGTCTTACCTCTGTACAGTTCCTTGCTATATGTCCATGCTTGTTACATGCATAATAAGTGTGGTCTACTGGCTTGCGCTCATTCTTAGGTGGTTTACCATTATCTTTAGTTTGATATTCAGTCTTCTTAGTATCAGTAGAGTCTTTTTGTGCTTTCATCCTTGCTTGCATGTTGTCAATTTGGTTTTGTGCTTCATTGTATCCAATGTAGCTAGTATCTCCTTTAAGTCTTCTTTCATACAACTGAGATTCTATCAAATCAAAACTGGTGTGTAGTTTATCAATGTGATTCTTTGCCTCTTTCAATTTAGATTCCAAGCCTTATTTGTTGTTCCTTAGCTCCAAGATTTCCATGTTTGCTTGCCTTAATTCTTCATTGAGTTGAAGGTTCTCTTTGATCTGTTCTTCATAGACTTCCTAATTGTTAGTTAGCTTATCATCCAATTCTTCAATTTGTTCTTTCAGGGATGAATTTTCTTCATTGAGATTTTTTATCATAATCCCTAAATCACTGGTAGAGCATTCTTTCAAATCACTTCTTAGTCTTTTGATGATGTTTTGAGCATCACTAACTTTTTCTTTTAGTTCTTCAATTTCTTTTTCAGATCTATCCAGGTCTTCAAGAGCAACTTCAAGATTTCTTTTCAAATGTTTCATTTCTACTTTGTCCATGATCTCCTCAAGTGGTTAAACTTCTTTGCTGAAGACTAGAGCTTTGATACCAATTGTTAGGAATGGGAACACTAAGAGGGGGTTGGGGGGGGGGGGGGTAAATCAATGTTCACTATAATTTATCTTTTTACTTAATCTTAAACTAAACTTGAATACTTAAATATTGAAATGAACATCCACATAAACATGAAACATTAAATCAACACATAACACCAATATGGTTACAAGGAATCCCAAATAGGTAAAAACCCCGGTGGGAATTGATACCCACTAATATTTTTTACTAGTGTTTTACGATCCTTGTTAGAAGATCCTTAACCCTATTAGGAGTTCCTTTACAATATGTTTAGTATTGTAGACCTTGTCAAGGGTCAGACCCTATTAGGAGTCTTTTACAATAAACCCTATTAGGGGTGTCAACGCACTATCCTAGAGCTAACTTCTCAAGTGGTGAAGGCTGCAACCTTCTGATCTCAGATACACACTATATCTGCTGGATGAACTATCACTGTGACACTGCTTGTTTGATCAGTTCCTTTGATGCACTGATGCTTTTACCTCTTGCAAATCTCTAATACATCTTATCAACTCTTCGCACACTTCTTCTCTACTTATCTCAATTCTATATCAACTCTCATACCAATTACAATGGGCACATCTCATATTTATATGCGCATACAAAACAAATAACTAGGTCAGCCCTTTAACTGATTACATACAACACTTCCAATTGAATTGGCTCAAGTGTGTTTACAAAAAAACATAATTACATGTTGGAAACCTAATTGCAATAGGTGCATGGCCTTTACAACATAATAATATAACCACAAATCAAAATGCCAACATTCGGCTGCTTACTCTGTTCTTCTCTGGCACACACTGGCTATGTAACTTCAAATTTTTGTAACTTTGTCATACCTAGATATCTGATCATGTGCTCATAAACTAAGCATGAATATAATCTAACCAACTTATCTTCTATGGTGCATACCATAACTCGGTTGTACACACATGCGTTGATGCTCTGAGCTTCAGGTACTCTATACATTGTCCAGTCTTCAACACTTAGTCAATTTCTGATCTTCTCATCAAGTGCACTAACTTCAAAACACTATATGACTTTATTTCCATAATGACAACATTATATTAAGTCATATACACTAGTATAGTCAACTTGCCAACAATTACTTAAAAATACCTGTATATTTCTTTAATGAGGATCATGTCTAGGATTCCATGCATGAATAATCGAATGAAAATATCTCTCAAAACTTTTTCATTCCTCCTTGTTTGACTAGTCAATAGTGTCCATGTTCGGTGCTCCTTCAAGCCATAAAAAGCCATGCACATGAGGTAAACCCCTATGTTGCCACTCATATCTACATCAAAAATCTTTGACTTTCATACCTTTTTCAAGTACTTCTTTTCTGAACATTGTATGCCTAAATCCATGTAATGTGCAACTTTATGAGGATAGTCTTGATGACATCTTGTCTTCTCCACTTTTGAGCCTCTCATGGATTAGTTGGTGGTGTTCTTGGGATCAATGCATGCAAATCAGGCCACTGCATATCCACTGCACTTAAGGTGAAGAAAATTATAGGAGTCCCAATTTGGTGAAGCATGCCTGTTAATTTTGGTTTACATTTACCCCAATATGATCTTGTGCCTCTTATATTTGTTCCAAATCTCATCAACCTATCTTCCAAATTATTATGTGGCATATTTTCCATATGTTCACGTAGCTCATTGATGGTAATTTGCATGTCTTGAAAACTCCTTTTTACAAATATAACAGATGAGTTTTGTGTACGATGTCTCATTGTCATGTTCATCATGAAATACCTAAACCTTTGATGTTTACCAAATCGATGATCCATATACCACAATAAATGCTTGAAAAATTCATACATATGAATTTGCCTCATGCTTGGCTCTAACCAATCACATCTTCCATCGGGAAATAATGTTGGAAATTCCATATCTAACAATCCCAATGTGACATATTCATTGATGGGTGATTCACCTATAACTGGCCATTCAATTAATGAAGATGGAAGTGTCTCAAGATTGTTAACCCATGCTTGGATTAATTCCATTTCTCTTTGAGAATTAGGCGGTGTTGAAGCTATAAAAATTGTGTGCTACTACTGAATTACATTACCTTAATCTGTCTCCATGAGTGGACCCACAAATATGACTTCATTTGCATCGGAATCAAATTCCATGTGGACTATCCTCAATCTGTTAAAAACATTCTGGTCAGCATTTCTTGGCAAGTCATTGAGAGAAACTTCATCGATTCTAACATCTGCATAAAACTTTTCATGCTCTACTTTTTATTCCAATGCTTTGTATACATGATCCATGTTTACATTAAAGTTATAAGCTGTACCACATTGATCTCTTATGCCAATAATAATTGGAAAATGCTCAATTATATGTGGCAAAACTTTGGATACTTATTCTATATGTTCAGGAAAACTTATAGTGTGCCCTTTATACTTATATTAACCACCAGTTTCATGTGTAACTTGTAGTATAGGGATGACATGTGCAATCAACATCTCTTTAACCTGAGTCAAATTTGCAAGCTCTCTGGTTGAGAGCTAGGGTCCATATTGTTTGAAGATGAAAACATATGAGTTCCTCATTCTCGTCTACACTTGTTGCATATAGGACCTTCACAGGTGTGATATACTTTCATTGCAAGATACGATTCTTGACAAACATGACACATATTAGGAGTCTTCAAACTATCTATCTGATTCCTAAAATATATTTGGAATCTTCTAAATTTATCTTCAACCATACCATTTGGGTTTGGCATTTTTTCCATAGTACCTTCCACATCAACATTCATTTCTATTTTATTTTCATGTTGTGGCATTTGTAGAACACGTTCTATGGATATAGAGTCTTCATTTTCAACATCGAACTGAATGTTTACATTAGGTGGATGGTTATATCTGTGACTTGGTTTAGGATCATCTTGAATCCCTTCACGGCCTTCATTTTGAAGGCTTTGATCAAAATTTTGTTGATGTTTGTTTGTTTGAACATTTATTTCATATCGATTTTCATTTTATAATTGTCCCACAATTACTTTTTCCCTTCTTCTATGAATTTTTTATCTATCAACTTCATTATGCCTTACCCTATGTTGTTCTCTTTGACTTTCTATCAATTTCTTTTGCTGACATCTAGGAGACTCTCTTCTATATTATCTTTGATATTCTCTTCTTGCCTCCTCTGACTCAAAGTTCAACCTTGGTCTCACCATATCTACTATGAAAGAATGTAAAATTAGTAACCTAATCAAACTTTATATTATATATATGTAACAACATTGTAATATTTAGAAAGAATGAATATTACTTGTCAATCAATATAATTTTTTTATATATAGAATTGAAAGGCACATGTGCACTTTATTATAATACATAGAAATTTAGTTTTTATAATTTTTGCATCATGTTTAAATACATATTTATACATATAGAATATGAATTAGGAAAATAAAATAGACAATAACAACACTTTGAGTGAAGAAATGATAAGAATTACAGATACATGGAGTAAATGAGAGCCAAGATATTGTAAGAATAACAAAATGAATATTTTATAATAATAATGGATATATAATGACAATTGAAATGGTCTAAAGGGCCATTTTGTGAAAACATGAGAATACATGATGTCTTATTTGGAATAGTAAACAATGAAACCTAAAAAATATGTGATCCCATTTTCAAAGCTAGTGGATCTCAAACCAAAAATTAATTGTGAACTCTTCAATTTCACTGTGTTTGCCTCCATCTTCCTCTAACCCATTCTTTCTATGGTTGTAAGTAGGCGCATGACTATGGTTTTAGAGTGTGAGAGTTAGGAAAATACACTTCAAAGAACTCTTCAAGACTGAGTGGCAAAACAATTTTGTCAAAAATCACACCCGACCACCAACAATCATTGTCTAGAACTTCAACTGCAAAGCCAGGAGGTACATATCGAGGCAAACTAATGACATGTGGAATAGGTCTCATATGGTCTATAAATACTTCATCAATGAGGTTCTGTCAAGCTCATTCGCCGGTTATGAAGTGGTCATATTTCACAGAATATTTGGCATATATGAATTATTTACAATGCCTATAATAGTTCCTTCAAACCATGCCCCTTCAAATCCCTCCTCATCAAATCTAACTTCTACCTTCATTCCAACATTAAACTCCATTTGTATGCCTAATTTATGATTACAAAAAAAACCATTTCAATTTATAGTTAAAAAGATACAATACAACCATAATATAATTATAATTAATAAATTCAATTTTATGAAATCAATTTCCAAATCTAATTTTTAAATGAAATTATGTACATGTAATTTTAAATAACATCTAATTATATCAATAATATTAATTTCATTAATACAATTAACAAAATCAATTTCATTAAATCTAATTTTAAACATTAGGAGACCTAAATATGGCGTCATTGCCATCCATAGTAAAAATAAATGTTAGATTTAAAATTAAGTATTAAAATAGCAACAAAATGAATCGAATATTAATTTCATTAATACAATTAACAAAATCAATTTCATTAAATCAATTTGTAAATCTAATTTTAAACATTATGAGACCTAAAAATTCATATTAAAAATATGTATCCAAATATGGTGGCATTGCCATCCATATTAAAAGGAAATGTAATATTTAAAATTAAGTATTAAAATATGTAACAAAATGAATCTAATAATCTAAAAATATGGTAGCATTGCCATCCATTCTTAAAAGGGAAACTAATATTTTAAACTAAATATTAAAATACTAATAAATTAATATTTAAAATACAATCCCTAAAATAGTTTATATAAAAACTAAATCTAATAAATCTAAAAATAAATATAAATCCCTAAAACATTAAAATTATGGTGGCATTGCCATCCATAATCTAATATTAAGATTACTAATACTAATATTTAAAAAAAATTATCTACCGTTAATATTGAAATTACTAAATCTAATATTTAAAACAAATGAAATTGATAAATAAAATAAATTTTTCAATTTTTATTTTCAATAATAAGAGATTCTATGCTATAATAATAAGAGATATTATTGACATTCTTGGACTTGATTCTTCTTAAAACCAAAGCTTAATATTTAATAACTATTTAAATTTTTAAAATATTTACAAGGAAAGTAATCAAATTTTCTAAATCTAATAAATGTAATATTCACAAAAAATAAATTTAATAAATTTAATAAACAAAGAAACTAAACAAATGATCTAAATCATAAAAATTTAATAAATCAAATATTAAAAACAAAATCTAATTATCTAAATCTAATAACATAAATCTAATAAATTATCTAAACCTAATAAATCTAATATTCTAAATATAAATCTAATAAATTTATATATAAATTAAATATAATAAATATAAAAATCAAAATCCCTAAACTATTAAAATTATGAGAAAGTAAACAAATTATCTAAATCAAATAATTGTAATAAGTATATTAAAACTATCTAAAATCCTATATAAAAAAGATTATTAAAAAACTCCAAATTTTAATTTAACAACTATATTAAAACTATATAAAATCTTATATAAAAAATAATATTAAAAGTATATTTAAGATTTGATATTTAAGATATCAAATCTTAAATATTAAATCTATATTAAATGAATATTAAAATTATATAAAATTTTAAATATTAAAACTCAATTAAAATTATATTAAAACTATATAAAAACTATATTTAAGATTTGACATTTAAGATATCAAATCTTAAATATAGTTTTTATATATTTAAGATTTGACATTTAAGATATCAAATCTTAAATATAGTTTTTATATATTTAAGATTTGATATTTAAGAATATCAAATCTTAAATATAATTTTTATATATTTAAGATTTGATATTTAAGAATATCAAATCTTAAATATATAAAACTATATATAAACTATATCAAAAACAATAACATAAGTCTTAAATACATAAAACTATATGAAAATAAAACAAAACATTTACCTTGAAATGATGAACTTCCAAATGAGATCCTCCCAAAAAATCTCCAAAAAACTCTCCAAATCCTCCTCAGAAATTTGTACTCCCTGCAAACAAAAAAAATAATACAAATGATATGAAGAGCACTATTTTATCAAATTAGTGAGATGCTTCATTTCCCACAAATGTCCATTCATATTCTCATCCGTTCACATTCTCATTTTGACATGCAAAAATTAATAATATTCTCGTAAAGACATTACACTTGCCATTTACGAATTAACAAAAAAAAAATTTAAAATGTAAAATGCCTATTGGTAGACGGGGCCACAACCCCCTGTCCACCAATAATAAGGGGGCACAGAGGCCACACTGTCGGTGTCATGCATCGTTGGCTACCGGAAGACTGGCAACGACCAGTGTCGTACATGCATCATCAATGCACACGACACTGGCCACTGCCAGCCTGCCAACAACAAGCGTTGTCTGGCAGCGACAACTAGTTGTCGCAAGGGGCCCCATGGACAATGCAAACGACACAAGATTCTATGGCGGGTCCCATTGCGGCTGCTGAAGTGTTTTTTTCTTTTTTAATTTTTTTTTTACTATTCTTTTTTATGGGGCATTTTTATTTTTTTAATTTTTGGATTGCATTTTTTATATTTTTTTTGCACTTTTAAGTAATAGGTGGCACTTTTTTGTAACCGACCTAATTTGTCTAATATGTACACGACATATTCCTTGGAATATGTCGTGTTGGTATCCTCCCTTTTGCTACGGATGTATAGGACACCTCTCGACGTAATTAAGAAAATATAAGTGTGGAGATGGTTTATGTGATATCTTTATATTAAAATTAATGAATAGTTGATAACATCTACAAGAGTTTCTGGATTCAATTATTTCTATTATTTTTTGCATCAACATTTTGAATCACACTTTGTGATCCATCATCAGGATGAAACATATGTTGATATTATGACAAAAACAACTAAGAGGGGGTGGGGGGTTAATTATTTGTTAACAATACCTTAAACTTCAAACCCTTAAACCCCAGAACCCTTAACTTTGTGTACCCTTAAATCTGGTCTGAATAAAATAAATGTAAAACAAGCATGCAAAAATAAATGAAAAATGCATCCACACAAGTTGACACAATATTTTTATCATGGAAAACCTGTTAAGGAATAAACCACAGTGGGGTTGATTACCTAGAATAAGTAAATACCTAGTTAGAAGTATAAAATTATCAAAATATATGTTGAATGCACCTACATTCAAGATCACTACTTAGAGCTCACTGCCCAAACAAAAACCCTCGAACTCCAACCATAAGGAAGGCTCACTACGTTACAACTACAATGATCTCAACCTTTTGTGAACTATGAAAATGACATCTACCCCATGTCTGATACAACTCCAATGTAGCACAATATGTTCAACCTCTTGTTAAACCTCTTCTCCTCATCTCTCAAATCGACTCTTCCTTTGTTAACCCCCTCTAGCATGCACATCCATGATCCGCAATTGGATTTTCCCTAATTCATCATCTTATATCAATAATTAGGTCTACAAACCCTAACTCATCTTATTTTCAAATCACCACACCAAATCTCTCATTAAAACTCATCTTTAATTGTCGAATCTAAATAATAACACATATTAGTCACATAGAGATCATAAATCTCTTGGATTTAATGGCTTACCACTTGCAGAACATGATTTATCAACCTACTTGTCCAAGAACACAGATAATAATAAAAATATTATTATTGACCATAAAATCCACCAATTAGATCCTTCTGATCCATGAGTATCACTAACTCATCAAGCACATACCTCAAGAACATCTTGTATCATCATTAAAAATACTCATCTATACAAATACAACACAACCATTAGATTTTCCATCCCTTTTTCACTTGTTCCTCATGAACACTAACTCTAACCTTTGAGACAATAGAATTATGCCATGCGGACCTCTGAAGTGTCAACCCTTTGAATTGAAGACACTTGACTATGTCCCAAACATATCCCTAAGTGTACTCCTATAGGTTTAATCTTTATTCATCACACTAGACCCTTTTCGATCTTCCTATCAATATTGTCTATCACTCTGTCTTCCAATCACCAACTCTAACCTTAAATCATACTAAAATATTCATATCAACCTCTAAAACTTGGAGTGAACAAAGTATTGACCTTCATAAACTATCTCCTATGTGCATGACTTAATGTCTTCAATACCCAAACCTCACCGGACCTCTAAACAGCCTATTCTCCTAGCTATCCTGCAATGGTTCAGTTCACATTCAACAAATAGATCTTCTAATGAATTCACATGATTTTTTATGACATGTTAACATCCCTTTGATTCCTCTGATATGTTGACATCAACGGCAACACATCCAACATTCCAATTTCCAACAATCTCCCCCTTTGGCATTGATGGAAACATGTGATGGGAAAAACATACCTATTCAATCTCAAACCAATAGTCGCACCTTGAGACCAATCAATCATTTTTATTTTTTTTTGCTAGAGTCCCTCTAACTCAACTCTTAAGCAATAAGCTCCCCCTAGAAGTCAGCTTCCTTTGGTTCCAATTTTATTACATACTCTTTTCTCCATTTGATTCTCCCCTTGGGATGTAAGCCACTCAACATCCTCTTTCTTATGTCCAAGTATATAAACTTGTTTCATCTTTCTAATTTGATCTAATCTATCTCTTCATCTAAAATCTTCTTTTCTAGACTTATTAGTAGCTCTTCTTATTATTTTTCACATCTTCTTCTCACCTCCTTTGACATCAATGACAAAGGTGTGCCATCTGATCTCATCCAACATAATTTTTTGTAATAATGTCATCTTCCTTTAATACCTTCATTTATTTCAGTTCTCTTGTCCAACTATTTTCCTTCCTTTCTTCCAAACTTCTTAGCTATCTAAATATTGATTGCACATAAAATTCCTAGCTCGCTGACTTCTACTAAATCATATAAATCTTTACATCCACTGTATCTAAAAATAATAATCGCTTACTACTCTCCCTAAGAATTAGCCTCCTTACACCAATCCAAGTTGAATAATACTCCCATAAAATCTTCTAGACTGATGCATTCCTTTGTATCTTAGTTATGAATAGGAGGGGCAAGTCTCTTTGACCTACCTTTGGATCTTACCAAGATAGATCCCTCATCTAAGATTAATTTTCTCTTCTCCTTCCTATCCTCTTCTTGTGTATTTGTTCCATTTCCTCTTCTTCATTTCCTTCTCTTTTCCTAATTGTTTCATCATGCTTGTCTACCTTGTCATTTCCTTTTATGTGTCTATCAACTTGCATATCCATGTTTGGCTTCTCAATGATAGTACCTTGTATGTATCTACAATGTTCAATATTTTTTAAGAGTTTATTTCATGTAAGACATATGGAAATATTCTATTTTATGTTGAAGTGTCTCATCAGAGTGTGGGGACATATACTCATTGACCTTGTGGGGTGACCCCACATTAGTGGATTACATTTTTTTAGACATGTTGATTTTTGCTGAAATAACACATTTTTAATAAAATAAGATGATTTAAGCCTTGAGAGTTTCCACTTGAAGGAATTAATTACAAATGGTTATCTCAAAGCCTCTTAGACAAAAAAAACATCGATATAACATCTATACTCCTCATTCATACCTCCAATGGAGTCTCCTTCACACCTATTAAAATGCTGACAAAAAATCACTTCGACTTTATCTTTTGGAAGATCAAATGAATCCATTTGAAAATTATATCTATGTAGTAAGGTAATACTAAGAAAAATCTTTCCAATGATTATAATGTTAATATATATTAATTTTATTATGACTTTATATTTTTAATTTTACTAAACATAGATATTTCACATATGTCTAGTTTTATTTTTGATGCTTATGGAAAAATAGTAAATGAGAGAAAAAAAATTCTAAAAAATATCTATGACCTAGGTATTGAAGTTCTTTTTCTATCAAAAAAAATAAATGAAATTGGACAAAGATACGACAAGTTATAAGCTATGTACTCAAGGTATGTCAAAATTATGATTTAGTCAACTTCAAATATTAATAAAATATGAAATAATCATGATAATGTCGTCAAACCAATTGCATGCACTTCATATGGATGTTATAAAACTAAATTCAAAATAAGCACATTGATATCTATTTTAGAAAAAAATTTTATGCTCTATGAAAACAATGTAACTCTTTGAAAATGACGTTTTCAACAACATACCAGTTTTTGTGGGAGAAAGAAAAAACCATACAAATCAATTCAATATATATATATATATATATATATATATATATATATATAGAGAGAGAGAGAGAGAGAGAGAGAGAGAGAGAGAGAGAGAGAGAGAGAGAGAGAGAGAGAGAGAGAGAATCTAGACAGAAAATTCTAAAAGACTCTAATTTACTTCATCTTTTGATTTCAAATGGTTTAACGACAATATGCATCAGAATCTGAAAGTTTTTTTCAAAATGTAGAGTTCAGTGTCCATTTAGGCAAAAAAGTATAACCCACTATTGTGGGTTCACCCTGTGATAGTACCTTATATTCTTCTTGCATTTTTGGGTATATCAATAAAATGATTTCTTCTGTTCTTTATATGAACAAATAGAAGTTGAATTGGTTTCAAAGGTTATGTTCAAATGAATTGTAATGTTGAATATTAAGAAGAATTAAATTAAAATCTCAACATTTTTTTGTCTCGTGTCATTTTCTTCATATTATATGATATGGTCTGTCAAGGACAGATTGATATTTTGCCATGAATTTTTCACTGTTGTGTGATGCATAATGTAGTACCTAGATCTCATTTTCTTTATGTGTGACATCTTGATGGATGTGGCTTCAACATTATGTGAATTAGTGCTTTTATGTTGTTGGATGAGATCCCTTGTGATGCTCTATTTTGGCTCGGGATGTTTTCTTTATGCCTCATGTGATTGGTTGGGAGCACCTTATGCCTTGTCGGATATTTTTATGTATTGTATGATCATGTTAGAGCCGTCAGAGGTCTGTACCTTTGGGGTAATTTATTTATACCATTTCATTTTCAAGTTGTTTATGCCCTTATGTATGGTTGTGAGAACCATGGCACTTTGTCTTATTTCTTACCCGATTCATGATGCTATAGCTTATGAGGATTTTATTATAATATTTGAGGACTCATTGTGCTCTTTATATTTTGATATGAGCTTTATTCATTTATGTGATTTGGTGACTATTCCCATGTTATGATTTTATACTAGAATTGTGAGTTGCACCTAGTCCAATTTGTTCTTGTGTTCATTCTGCGATTACTACTATGGTAATGGTGATATTTAGCCTATTTAGATAATGAGACATTTTTAACTATATGACTTATGATATGAGTAATGGTACCACTGATGTATGTGTCAGTGGCTATTGGATGATGTTTTTTTTTTTTTATCTTAGTTATATGTTATCTAGATTAGGGAAAATTATATTTGTATCATAATTTTGTCATTCCATGATTATCCATGTAATGTGATAAGATGGTTGTATTGTATGATGCATTTGATTACTTTACATTATTTCAATTACCAATATCATTGTTGATTTAGATATTAGATTATGCTATTATTACTATTTTGATCATATTTACATGATGACATTTTATGATGATATCTAGTATATTTTGCATCTAAGAACATTGGATTAATATATTATGATGATTATCATTGATTTCCTTGTATATTGTGTCGTATATGTTGTGGGGTATTTTATCTGAGATTTTCATTGATATATGCTCGTATTGTTGTAAGTGACTATTTTATGGATTATTTAAATGAGATGATGTTTACTACTATGCTCATATAATTGTTATGGATAATTTCTAAGGTGATTGTACAAAGTGAGACAAAGTCATAGTCACTCATCCATGAGATCTACATGATGTCTCATTCTCTTTCAATGTTTGATTTCATGTATGTTCACGTGCTTCGACTATTTATATTGTGACCCTTTGAAGTTTGAAGACCAAAGTCACAAATATATTTGACCATTGTTAAGGTAACATACCACTCCGCATCAATCATTCTTTGGATGGTGCGCTAAGATGAACTTCAAATATTTCTTTAGATTCTTCCACAACATCCTCCAGAAATACCCAGCAAACTTAGTGTCTCTATCTAAAACTATGTTCTTTGGTAGACTATGTAGTCTCACCACTTCTCTAAAAAGTAATTCTACCACATAAACAACATCATTAGTCTTTTTGCAAGGAATTAAAGATGCTATCTTTGAGAACCTATCTACAACCAAAAAAATAGAATCATCGTGCCCTCTCTGAGTCCTTGGTAAACCAAGAACAAATTCCATCCTAATATCCTCCCATAGCCTCTCTACTAGAGGTAATGGTTGATATAACCCTATATTTTTCCTAGTTCCTTTTGTCATATGACATATTTTGCAGCTCTATAGAAAATTCTTAACATCTTGTTGTAATTGTGGCCAATAATAATTTTCACTAACCAAAGCAATGGTTTTATCTTGACCAAAGTGTCCAGCCAATCCTCCACTATGCCTCCTTTTTATTAGGTTCTCCCTCATGGAACACATTGGAGCATGTAGAATCCTTATAAATTTTCCTTTCATTTTTCATACCACCTTCGGTCTTTGGCTGCATAAGAGTGGTTACAACTTCAACAATCCTGACATTGGTTGACATGCGTCAATCCGTCAAAGTTATTAACCACTTCACAGGGAATGCACTTACCTCAAGCTCTGACCGTTTGCCACATGTCCCTTGGGACAACTTTGCTTCAACAAGGCCAGCCACTAAATTCCAAGGAATATTATTCTTGGATGAAGTTCTATGACTAACAAATTTTCTAGATAATGTTCACTTTACAACACTCGAATCAAAATATGCAATCATGGTGATTGTAATAAAGTCACCATGATTTTTTTCAATTGAACAACCTAGTAGCCATAGTGTGATGAATCAATCAGATTCAAACATTGGATTATAGCATATGGATTTGGGTCATCCATGCCGGATTCTTTGACATGCTAACCAATTGTAACAAATTGTAATCATTTTGAGACCATCTCGATCGAGGGTTGTTCTATAAAACCCTATCGATTGGTATTTTTTAAGAGGTTGGAAATAGTGGACTTAGGTTCAACAGGTGAGGAAATATATTTTACTATTTGTAGAGTTCTATTTTTCTGAAAAGAAGACCCTATGGTTTGTAATCCATGGATGTACACTGTAGCATATTATTTTTGTGGGCATTCTCTCTCGCCTTGTCATGTTTATTCTAAACAAATTATGGGGACTGTGTACTTGGTGCCTTTTCCTTTTATTAGTTGATGTGGCATGTGCTAAAATCTTATAGGTGTGTTCTAGTTTATTTATGTAGATGCAATCATTTTTTGTTAGCTTATTTTAGAATAGAGGATGGATTGTGTTGCCTACAATCTGATCTCTCAGGATGAAAGTCTCAGGAAGTGAATTATTTTATTATGACCCTTATTAAGACTATGAATAAATTTTCCTTGGATGGGAAGATCTCCAATTACTTTAGGAGAAATGTGCCTTATTTTGAACCCTTGAAAATTCCTCCCACTGTAGGATTTGAATGTGTGAGCCCTATGTCGGGGACTTTGGCTTCTTTTTCTCTTTCCAACACTGAAGGGAATGTGGTGCACCCTATAAAAAGTGAATGATGGGACAAAGATCTAACTAAAGAATATCGAACCCATTCAAATACCACTCAAAAATGTTTGAGCACATCTAACAAAGATTTGATTCAATATTTTGTCTCTCCTTATCTTAGGTTATTTCAATATAAGGTAGATCCTCCTCCTTTTCTCCAAACACAAACCATGAAGAGTCATCTTCTAAAATCTTGGAGGTCATATTATAGAGTGCACCCTTTCTCACAACTAAAACACTTCCAAAACTGCCCCTCAAATCGGAAAGAGACAAGTCAAGGGATCAATAGTTTTTCCTAGCATGGCCGGTAGGATAGAGATAAATGAAGTCACCAAATTCAATTCATGATTTAGGGCTTTCAACTTGAATGTAGCAAGAAAGTACACATAAAAATAAGTGGTTGAGGTCTATTTAGGGTATTGACCCAAATTACTACAATTATGTTGATTAGATTTCTCCTCAACCTAGTCATACAAACCCAGTTCTTAGTACCTGAGATTTGATGCTTGATTTTCAGTATGATTTGAGATTCATTGAGCTAGAAAGGAAAAAAAGTGTCCTTTGGAATTCCTTAGCCAAGCTAGAAGCCTCTATTAAAGAGTCATATTTGGTGGAAGAGCCTGTTATGGAGGATCATGCCGTAAGTGAAGAATTTTTAGACGTTTCATGTCTAACGGGAGATGAATAAGTTTGGAACAAATTGTTAGAGTTATGTTTTTAGTCCCTGATGCTAGATACAATTTTTTTGTTCAAGGGCGGTCTGGTGGTTCTGTACTCAAAGAAGAAAAAGTGAGCAAGATTGGAAAACCCTACAACCAATACAATTGAATGAAGAAGACAACCTCTCCTTTATACTTATAGAGGCTAATGGTCCAAGTTTTCTCTTTTCTAAGATCTCTTATTTTGTCAAAAATGATGTGGTTTCTACTTTAAAGGTTTCAAAGGATGTAGAGACACCTACAAAAGAAGTGTCACCAAAGGAATCTCTACCTGAACCCTTTAGTGAGCAAGGAGAAGAAGACAATGAAGACATGTGATTCTGGGATGAGCTAGAATCCTTTTTCTTTTCACTTGACAAATAAACTTCAACTAGCCACATAGAATCATTCCTTGCACCCCAAGAAGAAGAACCACCAGACACTTTTGCCAAATAACATATTTACACCTCTCCTGTGGTAACTCATTTGATAGAGATCCATAGATGCACAATCAAATATTTTTTGGAACCACTTTCTATAAATCCATCGAGGTCATGCTTACATAAGAGCATGAAGAGAGTCTTATAAAAGATGTCGATATGCTATCTCACATGATCTCAGAGGAAGTACCCAATTTGAGTCATGATTTATTCACCTATGATGTGTAACACCCAAGAAGGGTAATACCCTTATTTCCCTTCTTTTTCCATAATTTGTTGGAGTCATTGATCAAAAGGAAAAATACTAGGCCGCACAGGTGGCTATTTCCCAAACCCAGTAAATGGATTCTTATAAAAAGTTAGTCGCTAGTTAGTGTAAATAGTTAAGGTTTTCTTGTGTGGTGTGTTTTCATTTTAATAAGTGCTAAAACATAAGGATACATTTCCATTGTCTTGTGTATAGTAATCAGTCCCCTATTAGTCATAGTCAGTCTTTCATGATTATCATCATTGATTGTTAATTTCTAATTTTTAATAGTGGTTTTATTTCAATGCTATACTAACCCCTTTTTGTTTGTTAAGAGAAAGTGAGCCAATGCAACAGGGTTTTCCCATTTTTTTTACATGTTCTCACAAAGGTACCCTCTACTTTGTTATCATTTTGTGTATGGTAATGAAGTCCCATGTTATGATATTATGATCCTTTATAACAAAACTTTAAAGAAAAAATTAAAACATGAAGAATTGTGCATTTCAAGAAACAAAATGAAAAAGAGTCATATATGGATAGTAAAGATAATTCAACAAAATTCATATATTCTATTATCGATATTTTTATATATAAAATTCAAAATTTTGCAAAAACTAACAAAATTATTTCATAATTTTTACATATATATCATAAAAAAAAAATTAGAAAGTAAAATTGTTTTCCAAGTGCAGGTCACTTGTCTCCATTGATGGGCTTGTCATCTCCTGAGTAATATATTCTTCCCACCTAGTTTTCTTCTAAGCCAAAAGAACCTTCTCCACTTGACTCAGTAGGTGTATCCTAGGATTTCTTGAACATGACCCTCAAGTAGAACTTTCTTATGGCCTTGTGTAGTAGTGATGAACATTGAGGGGACGATAATAGAAATTCATAACAAAGGGCACAATTGACACCTCTACTCCCATCTCTAGGTAAATCTTGAGGTCCGTTACCAGTGGAAACCCAATGCCATCTTGAGCCACCACAAGTACATTCTAAAGCCCTCTGTAGCTTATCTTTCCAATCAATCTTATGGGAGTGTACATGCTTCTAGACTAACCAAGCTAAATATTTGATCAAATTCTCAAATCTTGTAGAATGTTATGCCACCTTTTTCAAAAGAATTGCCCTTTTTATAAGAGAAAGTGATTTTTTCTATAGGAATCTTGCTTTTAATTCATCTGAGAGAATGTCTTTTCAATATGAAAAAGTACCCTGCCCATTTTTGGAAATTCACCACTTGTCTATTTTTGGAACTTTGAGCCGTATTTTTTGTTGCTAATAATGCCTTCGAAGGAGAGTACACCATGAACTCCAAATAGGTAAATGCATTTACTGCTAGCTTAAAATGAAAGATTATTTTTTATATACTCTATGTACTAACATGTTTTTCATAGCATTTGTGAATTAATACCAGTCATTTAGCAGAATTGGTAATATCAAGCCTAGATTTTGCACACTTCACATTTGAATACCTATATTAATGAGGATGAGATGTCCTTCCCTCACATGCTAGGTAAAAATTAGAAGTGTCATGCTACCACCTTGGCATCCAACCTAGAAGGATGATGTGATAATCATTCATGCATACTGAAGCCAAAAGGGTGTAAAATGAAAAGAAAAGAAAAAGAAAAGATATAGAAAATGAATAATGAAAAAATTAGGTCATATTACCAACTCTATCATGGTTGTGGACACCCAGCTAGTAGTAGAGAAATGTTAATGATATTCAAGGTGATAACCTCATTGAGAATATGGATGCCTAACTGGTAGGGAGGCTCTATTCCTTTTTCTATGGAAAAATACCTCATCTATGTAGTCTAGCAGGTGAGTGGAAATTGTTTCATCATCTTGGTAAAGGGAAGGATTAAGCTCCTTGCACACACAAAAATCTCTCGATGATCTACTTTCACTATATGACCGATTAATCTAAATGCTTTTTGCAATGTTATTGTCACCGTGGCTTATAAATATAAAGTTCTATTATGAAGCCTTAATCAAATGCCTTTACTTTCTTGTAGTTCTTGGTTTTTTTGATTGTTGGTAAAAGTAGGTTTTAGGGGGACACAAAACCCCTTACAATCCTTACAAAAAAGGAATAGACATTAAGCCCATTGAAATGAAACAGGACTGGAAACCAGCCCGCTAAACCCATAACCATCACAATAATCCAAAAAACTAGAAACCGGTTACAGAAAACCTAAAACCAAACCAGTACAGAAATAGGGGAGAAGTAAGGCCTAGGAAAACTCCAGAAGAGTTTCATTCACCTCTTTCTTATCCTTAGACACCTTCTTGATGGCCGCATTAAATTATGAGAGCTCTAGGATCCTGTCATGGATCTTCTTCTTTTTTGCAGACCGAGTATGCTTTGCTAGACCTGCATCTCCCGCATCATCTTTTTCATCTTCGAGCTTCACAATCAGTGACCTAGCATCCAACTCAAACTTGATGGTATTGAAGCACTCCATCACAGAACCCATAAAAAAGGTTATTATCCAACATATGCTTCTTAAGAGTGTTCTCCATTTTATCCATTTTTTCCCGCATATCCTTTATGTTTTTCTCATCTTCTTTGTCCTTTCATAATTCCATCCCTGTAGACCCAATATCCAGATTCCCTTGAAGAAGATCAATTTTGGCAGAGAGGGAGCGAAATATAAGATTGAGGCTTTTAATTTCCTAAAAAACCCATTTCATGAGGCGACATGAATACATCGACATTGCCTTTGACATTGCCTTCTCCATTTGGAGGACACCGAAAGGGGGATCAATCTTATCATCCATATCCTCTTTAAGGAGTTGAACATTCCTTTCCTGCATGTCAACCATTTTCACAAAGGGAATGTTCCTAGATCTGGAAGGGTTATTACCCTTCTCATCAGATTCCAAAAGAGGAATCTCATTATCCTCCTTCCTATCCGACTACACCTCTATGACCACTTCAAGCTTCAGGGAAATAGGAACATCATGTTCCTCAGAGATAGCATAATTGACCAGAATGGGGACCTTCTGACCACCCACATCCACATCTTTATCCTTGGCTTTGGGGTCATCAACTTTTCCCTTGGCTTCAAAGGCATAGTCTTCCTTGTCCTCTTCCTCACCAGAATCACTAACTAAAGCTGATAGGGAGTCTTTGCATTCCTCATTAGAGTGGGTGTGGGGGAGAACTTTTAGTAACTGCATAACCATCAACACTCTCACCTTCAGAGTCTATTTCCATACCATCCTTCTTTTCAAATTTTAATTGTTTACCCATTGTCATCTCCCCTTTACTCTCACCTTCCCTAATCCATTTACCTAGAGCCTTGGTAGAATCAGATTCCCTGGGGAAGGAGATAATAGGGCTACTAAAAATAACTTTCTTAATATGTTCTACAATTAAAAGGATAATACCCTCATGTAGAATGAGCTTTCTCTCTTTCTTTCTATGATCAATTATGTTATGGCGAAGGGACTGTGGTAGAAAAAATGGGAGAGAAACCCTAACCTTATGTCTGAAATGACAAAGTAGCACAAAATGGTAGGAGTATGCTTATACCTTGCATCGAGAGTGATATACTTTATAATAGCAATCATAACCTTCACCCATATCTCCTTGAAAGTGTCCACATCATAACAACCACCAAATTCCTTCACCAAGCACTCAGCCTCTGCCTTGTTTTTAGGGAAATGTTGAATGGCCTATTGGGAGATCTTCTTGTCTCTATAGAACTTCATGCCCTTGGTGTTCAACCCAAACACCTCCGTAATAAGTTCCTCGGTGATTTTCATATGCATTCCCTCAATAGTCATAGTGCCCTCCTTCCAGCTCTCAACAAAATCCATTGTGACATCTTCTTTGAACCCATGAAGGCATTCCATGTACGTGGTAAGCCCTCCCTTCCTAAGCTTGTCCCAGAACTTAGTCATATTCTTCAATTTTTTGCAATTCTTCAGCTCCCTGTGGTTAAGCCCTCCACCTATGATGCCCTCAGAGAACAGACTCTCAACATAAATGGAAAAGATAATACAAATATAGAACACAATAGCAGACTTCAAATTGAACACCGTGCTAATATGTGTGTGTCTACGCTTAGCCATCTTGGGAAATTTGAGACTTTCCATATCCCTAATAATTGCTTTAATTAACTTGCATCTTTTCATCATAGCTTTCTAAGATATTCCAAACCTTCTCTTTTTTTGAGTCATACTAAATGCCAACTTGGCCTTCATATCAATGTTCAAATCATTTCCCCCATGACAAGTCATGATGTCCTTAGCCCTGACAGCGATGTTGGCCAATGCATCTGTAGTACTATTAGCCTCTCTAAAGTTATGAGATATAATAACCTGGTTAAAGGAATTAATGATTATCTAAGCCTCCTCTATAATTTCCTTAATAGAGCATGATGGCTTAGTCACCCCTTTGATACAGTTTAAAATGTTCATAGCATCGCCTTCAATCCACATGTTCGAAGACATGTCCTCTTTTATAATTTTTAAAGTTTGAAGGAGAGCCATAGCCTCTGCCATGTGATTGGTCTGGATACCAATAGGGAGCACTACGACAACAAGATAGTTAGCCATGTCATCCCAAATAATCCCACCACAGCCAACAGGTCCCGAGTTACCTTCACCACACCATCAAAATTAGCTTTGATCCAACCATGAGGGGGGGAAAGCCAGATAGCATTCTCCCATTGGGAAGAGGAGTTCACTTTGGTGTAGCAGAATTAACACCAGCATAAAAATCCACCTTAGCTCCATTCATGACAGTACAGTTCTCCTTAATACTTCTCTTAATCTTCTTGGCTATCACCACCAGAGGAAGGGCAATGTATCTAAACACTTTGTCATTGTGTTCTTTCAACAATTTCCAGATAACATGAGGGGAAATGATGTTCCATGGCAACCTATCCATAGGAACCTCAACATTTATCCATTGAGTGAAAAAATTCTCCATATTATCTAGGAAAAACTAACATAAATTCCAGCATTGTAAAATGAGGCACTAGACTTCCCAAGAGTACCGACAATCTATAGCCATATGGTAAACCGACTCCTCAACATTCTTACATAGAAAACATCTGTTAGGTAGAATCATGCCCCTCTTTTGGAGATTATCAATAGTTGAAATCTTGTTCTACAAAACCAACCAAAATAAAACGTTAATTATAGGAATTAACCATTTATCCCAAACCTGGACCCAAAAGGGAGGAGGATCTAGCTACTTCAACAAGATCTTAGAGGAAGAGGCAACATAAAAGACTCCAGAAGAGAGCATCCCCCAATTCAAATCGTCCTCCCTAGTAGAGTCCACTTTCCAAACATTCAAATCTAGCATCAAAGGCTTAAGAGATACATCAACAGCAGAAAGATCAACCCAAGACTACTACCCCCAGTAATCTCTAACCCACGGACCGAATCTCTATAAGAAAATGTTAATAAAAGGTTGGAAGAAAGGGATAGAATTCAGAGGATAACCTTTAAGCCAGCAATCATCCCAAAATTTAATTCTCCTGCCATTATCCAATTACCACTTAGCTCCCTTGAAAGTCGTCTCCTTAGCTTGTTGGATACCAAGAAATCATCCCAAAATTTAATTCTCCCGCCATTACCCAAATACCACTTAGCTTCTTGGTGTTCCCCTTTCCTCTAAGAACTATTAGTTATCCATCCTAACTCTTTGTTTAGAAATATTATCTTGGCATCTTTTGGCTAACGTTGTTTGGGGTTTTATCTCATTTTTTCTCTCATCTCCCTCTTGTGGCGGGCATTGTACTTTGAGTCCTCTAGTTTGACATTTTCCTTGTTAAATGTTTTTTCTTTCTTTCGAGGGAAATCTCTGATGTTTATTTTTGCGCGTAGGTTTTTCCACCTCATTAACTTGATTCAAACAACTCATGGACATAACCGGTCTAATAGATTCAAGCTGAGTTAATTTCCATCCCAATGGATAAGGTTATGGCCCTATGTAACCATAGATTCTATGGTTCATCATTGGTTGGTTGAGATCCCTTGAAAGTCACCAAAATGTAGACTCCTACATCATCCTTGTGTTTTGTGTACCACCTTTGATCTTTGGTTGCATAAGAGCAGTCGCAACTTAAAAAATCCTCATGTCGGTTGACACGTGTCAACCTGTTGGAGTCCCTAACTACTCCATGGAGAATTCACTTCCCTTAATCTTTGATCGACAATCACATGTCCCCCGGGACATCTTTTCTTCAACATGACCCGCTAATGCATTCCAAGGAATATTCTTCTTAGATAAAGTTCCATGACTAATAGCTTTTCTAGATAGTTGTTCACTTTAAAATGCTCAGATCAATATATGCAATCATGGTGATTTTGATCAAGTCACCATTATGTTTTATAGTTGAACCAACTAGAAAAAATGCTATGATAAACCAATCAAAATCAAACATTGGCCCGTAACATAGGGATTTGAGATATCCATGCCAGATTCTCTAGTATGTTGATCATTTGTAACAAACTGTAATCATTCTAAGACCATCTTGGTTGTGGGTTGTTCTATAAAACCCTTACGAGTGGTATTTTTTAAGAGGTTGTAAATATTGGACTTAGTTTCAATAGGTAAGGAAATATACTATAATATTTTTAAAGTTCTATTTTTATGAGAACAATATCCTATGGGTTGTATTCTAGGGGTGTATATTGTAGCATATTATTTCTATGGCATTCTCTCTTACCTTGGCATATTTGTTCTTCATAAATCATGGGGACTGTGTACTTGGTGCCTTTTCCTTTTTATTAGTTGATGTGTCATGTGCTGAACTCTTATAGTTCTGTTCTAGTTTGTTTATTAGATGCAATCATCTATTGTTAGCTTAGTTTAGAATAGATTTTGGATTGTGACACCTACAACCTTCTCTCTTGGAATGCAAGTCTCAGGAACTGAGGTATTTTCTTATGACCCTTATTCAGACAATTTTTGTCTACTTCAGGATAGTGTTGGATATCGTATCCTTGGCTAGGAAGATCTCAACTTACTTTAGGCGAAATGTGCATTTATTTAGACCCTTGAAGATCCCTCCCATGGAAGGATTTGAATGTGTGATCCCTATGTCTAGGAATTTGGCTTCTTGTTATTCTTCCAACAATGAAGGGAACATGGTACACTATGTCGAGAGTGAATGATAATAAAGAGCTATGACCAGAGAGGGCTAAGCTCTTGCAAATACCACTTGACAAATTATGAGCTCATCCAACAAAGCTTTGATTCATTGTTTCTCCTCCCCTTAGCTTAGGTTGTTTTGATAGAAGGTAGTTTCTCCTCCTTTTCTCCAAATAGCGACTACAAAGAGATGACTTCTAAAATCCCAAAGGTCATGTTGCAAACTACACCCTTTCCCACCACTGCAACACTTTTGGAACTTCCCCTCAAATTGAAAGGAAATGAATCAAGGGATCAATAGAATACATAATTGGCTACCCTTGAATAACACACTATCTTAGATTATGAAATCCAACCATTTGGTCTTGTCAATAGTAACAGGTTTTGTGCAAGATCTCCAGGATTCTCCAAAACTAGGATCCTCAGGATACAAACTCTTGAGTTCTTTGAACCCAACAACTTTGATCCTCATCTCTGTCAAAAAATTCTTCCTCCTACTTAAGGCATATGCATACTTTCTACTTGTGTGCTTCAAAATAAAGGTGTAGCTCTGCAAATAGTTGACCCATTTCAAATACTTTTGATTCAAATTTCCTTGGCTATTCAAATACTATAAAGATTGATGATCAGTAAACAAAATAAATTCTTTAGGAAAAAGTTAATGTCTCCACTTCCTCAAGGCCTGAACTATAACATAAAACTCTTGATCACAAATATAATATTTTATTTTTGCATAATTCAACTTCTCACTAAAATAAGAAATGTGTTTACCTTTCTAACTCAGAGCAGCTCCAATGACATTGCTAGTAGCACTATAGTCTACTTAAAATAAGGAAAATACCTTATTAAAACATGGAAGTGCCAAAATAGACTACTCTATAACTTTTCTTTTCAACAAGTCAAAACTCTTTTCCACTCATGTAGGACCCTGTTAAACTCTTTTCTATCCACTCTCATAGTTTCAGTCAAGGGTCCATAGGTACTACTAAAATTTCTAATAAAGCCTTTTTAAAAGCTAGAAAAACCATGAAAATAAATTACGTCAATAAAAATACTTCGAGTAGGTTATTCAAGGATAGTCTTCACCTCCTCTTGGTCCATTTTAAGACCATCTACCAAGACAAAAAATCCTAGGTACACTAAATCCTTCACAAAACTACACGTCTTCAAGTTAATATACAACTTTCCTTCTCTTAACTTCTCAAAGACCCTACAAATATGCATTATATACTCCTCCAATGTCTTCCTAAAGATCAAAATATCATCCAAGTAAATAGTAACAAACTTACTAAAAAATTCTTCTAGTACCTCATTCATTAGTCACATGAATGTGCTTGATGCATTTGCTATCCCAAAAGGCATGACTAACCACTCATACAAACCCTCCTTTTTCTTTAAGGTTGTTTTCCATTCTACTCCTTCTCTAATCCAAATTTAGTGATATCCACTCTTGAAATCTATCTTTGTGAAGTACTCAGCTCCACGCAAACAATCCATGATGTAATCCATCCTTGGAAAGGGAAACTTGTACTTGATAGTGATATTATTGATATCCTAATAATATATACACATCATTCTCCATTTTTCTTTGGTTCTAGTACTGTTGGCACAACACATGGTCTCAAACTCTCTCGAATCAAACCCTTGTACAACAAATCCTGAACTTGTCTATTTAGTTCTTCACTCTTTGTTGGAGTCATATTATGGGCTTCCTTATTTAGTAAATTGGCTCCAAGAATCAAGTCTATTTGATGACTAATCTCCCTTACTAGTGGCAATCCATCAAGCACATTATCAGATACAATATCATAAAACTCATCCAACAAATTTGAAACTTCCATAGGTACATCCTCTACTTACTCTTTATCAACTCTTTGAATTAAATAAAAATGCATATGTTCATGCTTCATGCCTTCTAGAAACTTCCTTCCATCAATTAAATATATTCTTTCATTACTACATACCTTTTCCTCTATTTCCTTCAACGGATTTAGCTTGTGTCAAACTCCATCCTTTGTCAATGAATAGGTATTTTCATACTCATCATGTACTACATGGAGATCAAATGTCCATGGTCTCCCTAAAAATAGCTCATGACAACAATCCTTAGGCATAATATCACATAATACCTCACCATGATAGCTTCCAATTTTGAACTTTACTAGACATTGTTAATTGACCAAAGCCTTGTGATCCTTCTGCAACTAAGAAATATGATAGGGATTCAGATGCTTTATTCTCTCTAACTTCAATTTATCGACCATTTCCTCTTAAACAAGGTTATCAATACTACCACTATTAACAATGAGATTGCATACATTACCATTACACTTACACCTTGTGTGAAAAAAAATCTTCCTTTTCTCAGGTTCCTTCTCATCATTTAGCAAGGCTCTTCTAGTATCAAGGACCTCTCTTATTTTATCATCTTCAGAATGCAATGACTTGGGATATTCATCTACATGTGCAACTTGTGTATTTTCATCTGGTCTTCTATTTTTTCTCCCTTGATGTTGGAGACACTCATAACCTTTATGTCCTTCTTCTCCACAATAGAAACACATCCCACAAAAAACCTCCTCTTCCTAGTCCTTGCCCTCTTCTTCTTCCTCTATGATCTCTGTTATTTTGATCATGAGGGTGATAGGAATTATTTCCCCTCTAATTATAACTATTACTAGAGTCATCACTCTTCTCATAATCTTAATTTTGACCTCCATAAGACCATCCACTAGGCTTTCCACCACGACCTCTTCAAGTTTGTCTATTCTCAAACTTCTTGTTTAGTTTTTCTTCTACCTTTAAAGAAGATTGATAGGAATCTTCAATGGTAGACATTCCTACCATTATTATATCTTATTGAATACTCATCCTCAACCTATTTATGTAACAAGCAACCTTCTCCTTGTTAGCTTCAAATGACCCGTTCTGATAAGAACCTGATAGAACTCCTTTGTATAAGTTCTTAAACATATTTTATTAATTTCTTAATCCCTAGCATTTTCTTCACCAAATCAATCTCATAACATATAGGAATTAATTGTCTCTTCAATCTATCTACCATCTTTTCCCACCTTGTTATATTCTCCTTCCCTCTTCTATTTCTCTCTAGCTGGACCTCTTTTTGCCAAATTTTAGCATGACCTTTCAACTTGGCCTTCGCAAATTTGACCCTCTTTGGATCTTATATTTCCTTAAGCTCAAAGTACTCCTCCATATTATTGATACGACTGATCAACTCTTCTTGATTAAGATTTCCAAAAAATGTAGAATCTTCAATCTTTGGTCTCTTTCCAATCTTGGAAATGGATCTCAAAAACCTAGCTTCATCACGATCCCTAGTCGTTCCTTTCTCATCTTCAAATTGTGGACTTCTTCAAATTCATCATCACTTTTATCTCTTTCCCTAATATCAATTCCTCTACGTAGCTCCTCTTGCAACATTTGCACTTTCCTCTCCAAGACTCTAAAACCCTCTTCTATCACACCCATAATTCTTCAACTGTGATTTATTCATGGAGGCATTTTTTGTACTTATGTCTCAATCTTCAGACGCACAACTACAATCCTAGTGCAAACTAACTCATGTTCGGAAATTTGTCTAAACATTCAAGAACTTCTTCTCTAATACCACTTGATGAAGGGTACTTCCCTTATTTAGTCAAACACACACAACACAATAGAGAACTAAATAGAAGATTGCAATAATAGATTAATGGCAAGAAAAATAACACTTTCTTTTTATTATTCTCAATCAAAATGTCATTACAATATTCATAAAAACAACAGGCTATAGCCACATAGGCACCTTCATTACAATAATCTGCAAGACAAAGCTGCAATCTACACTTTTGTAATTCAACCCTAAAATCCCCCTTTAGCCCTATATAAGTAGCACAACTAACCACCTTAGAATATTCTGGAAAATGAAATTTTCCCATTTTTGCGCCCAGTGGCTCAAATTCATTTCTTAAGTGAATTTTCTCTCTTTGTCACTTGTATTGAAACTAGAGTTTTGAAGGCCCAACTTTTGAAAACTATAACTTGTGAACCGTTGAGTTGATTGGCTATTATAACCACATTTCAAAAATGGCATGAAGCATTATATGTCATGTGCTTATCGAGTGCTAGCTAGTCAAAGTTTGAACCCTTTTCAGAGCCTCTAAGTCCTTATAAACTAAGTTTAAATTTTTTGTACCACCCCGCCAAAATAGAAAATGCAATAACTTCAAAATAAAACTTGAACTTTACCAACGGGTTAATATATAAATAATGAACCTCCAGGTTACTTATCTTTGGATAAGTAACATTGTCCAAAGATAGCCCTTATTGAAACTAGACAATTGTTTTGGGGTGATGCAAGATTGCTCTTACACCCTAGATGCTATCGCATCACAACCACAACAATAAAAAAATAACACTTGAAAGTAAGAAAAATACCTTAACTCTGACAATAAGACTTAAATGAGGTTGATTTAAATAATAAATCAAATATGGCCATCAAAATCACATTACAATATGTCAAATTTTAGTGGCTAGTATCCTTATAGACCAATAGAGCATTCACTACAAAGAGTATGACAATCATGAATTACTATATGTAGTCACTAATAAGGGAGACAAAAGCAAAACTACACCTAAGTTTCTATAAATTAAGGCGAGTTAGAGAACACACTCAAGAAGTAATATGTGGTTAATCCAAGACTCCAATGACATCATAAAACATAAGATTCATCTCCAAGGACTCACATTGTTCTCCTCAATATTGAGGACATAGATGGTCCCAACAAGCACATGTGTCTTCTATTACTTCTCAACCACATGATAGAAATACTTTGGATTAGTCTAATAGTTATAAGACCCTTGATTGCATTTGACTCTCTCTAAGAAATGCACCAAATGCACCATATCATGAAGATAAAAATGAAGAAAGCATCATTGCATAAAGAATTTCTAACAACTTAAACATACTAAATGATTACCCATTTTTTTTAATCACAAACTACTATCTCTTCTCACTAGTTTTGCAATTCTTTCAATACAATGATTTGATCGCAGTTATGTCTTTTAATTCTCATGAAAACTTCTCAATCCTTAAAACATTTAGAAATCTTATCCTATTCCCTCTACAACTTATCCTTACCGAGCAATATAATATTAGACACACATTCATTCTTTAAATATACAATCGATGAGATGAACAAAATGTGGCGGTTTCTACAGTCGATCCTGTCCCATCGCAAGCTGCTTTTCAGTCGACATTGTCGTATTCCATGCTTCTGCATGTGCATTTTTAAATATCAGGATATCATATCTGCATGGACGGACTCTATCATCCAGACATGTATCAAGATAATATTCTTTTCTCTTCTGTACCCCACAAATACATCTGCAATGTCTCATAATGAACAGAAAGGATAAATGTTTTCAAGGTAGCATTGAGTGGTCCTGATACCAAGCAAAACGTCCAAAAATTCCTCGGGTTTGTCAGTAAGTAGGATTAGTCCAAAGAAGTGGAAAACATTCTTCTCGCGTAAAGCATCCGTAATTGATATATTGATGCCCATTACACAGTCCAAAAATATCATTAAAAATACTCTTAGGGAGCCCGCTTCCTACTTTGTCTTATTTTATGGCATCCGTTCGTATGGAGACTTCTGTTCGTTTGGAGAATAAAGCATTTGGGTGGGTACCAAGGAATTCTGACATGTACCTAATACGCTGTGATCCATCTTTTCATTTGCACGCCTTGAAAGCTATTATAACTTTACCCATTATATTGTTTTTAAATTTTTTTTTGTTGAAAGATGCACTCCATGGGGAAGAGTGATCCTCGGAGGGTGCACACCCAAACAGTATAAAATGCAAGGGATAAATACTATTTGGTTTACAAGAATCTAATCTATGTTTTATGAGTATTGGTTTATAAGAATCTATTTCTCTTGAAAATGAATGAAATATATCACACTCATTACATCTAGGCGATATTCACATATGTGATGCATTGGACTAGGTATTGTTAAGCCTACGTAGCTTGCTACCCCATTTGCAAAACCTTTAGCAAGTATTGTGCCTTATGATCTATTTATTATAGAGCCCCTTTAACTCACCAATTGATGAGGAGACATTTTTCACATTAAGTCAAACTGTGGCATTGCTATCAAGATTTAACTGTGTATTTCAAGTAAAATTCATTGAACTATGTTTCATGGGTAGTGGTTCACAAGAACCCGTCTTTGATGAGAATGTTAATAGTTAATTTGCATTGATTAATAGGAGTTTCGACTCGTTAATTGGATATTTTGAAGTTTAAATGAGAGATCATTTATTTTGTTTTTGGAATTACAATGAAGAATAATTTTAAGGTTGTGAAGAATCTAAATATAGGCTATTGATAGCTTTGGGGTATTAGTTGTCTAGAACTCTAAAAAATTTAGAATTTTGTTGGAGATTGAATTTGTGTTATATATTATTGAACCTACATTATAGAAAAAGGTTTCAAGGGGCAAAAATGATTTAGATGTCTGTGTACTTTCGTAGCATAAGACATATGTATCTTTGTTATATATTACGACCCATTTGGTTGTTGGAATTGGAAAATTCAAATATCGGATTTTTTGAATTCCATGCTTGTTTATAAAAAATGAAAAATGGAATAGAGTTTTCTATATTATAATTTTAACCTAAAATGAGCATAAGGATCTTCCACCTCAAAAGGTGGAATTGGAAAACCAATTCCAATTCCACTTTTTGATAAATCAAATTTCATTAAATTTTTAGGTCCACAAATTGTCCATTGATCTTTGGCTTCTTTGGCTTATACAATTGAGATTCGAGCTGAGATTAAAAGAAAATCGTATCCATATTCCAATTACTTGTCCACTTGTTGTTTTGTTGTTGTGTGGAGGACTCTAGGGTTGAGATAACAGGTCGACCAATGGATGACAAGTGATTCAAGAAACAAAGACTAGCTCTGTTACGAGCATACACACAAGCTACAACAAGAAAATCTCACCAAATTTGACCAATCACGGAAGTAATTGTCTCACCAAAGTGCAATCAATATATAACTATATGTCGAGAATGGTATGTCTGGCCAAATGCATAGGGGTTAGAGGAGGAAAATGATCTGGATCAAATATAGATGTTGGTGCATCTGATTTGACTATTGTTGCAACTAGTGGATAAACTAATACCACCAACTAGATGTTGTTGCATTTGATCTGACTATTGTTGCTACAATTCATGAATGCTCTTACAAAGAAGAATTGATAGCTGCTAAGACAATAAAAAAGTCTACATTGAGTTGTGGCCATTGCTTATGTCTTGGTTCATTCTGCTTCTAATGTTTTGTTGTTTTCTAGTATTTTTTTTTTCTAATTTCTATCTAGAATTTCAAAGATCCCTTGAAATCTATTTTTAAAAAAACCTTATTCAGGTGGTATTCCAATTCCATAATTATGGAACCAAACGCAGAAAATGCATCTTCTCACTCATCTTCCAGGTGACCCAAATGGTTCCATCCATATTCCAAAAACCATTTTCCGGATTTAAAACTTCCCGAATTGGCAAATTCCAATATTACATAATTCCAGCATTGTGTTATTCTAGCAACCAAATGGACCTTTAATGCACAAGGATTGATAACAGTTATAAACACTTAAGGGAAGCTCCTTGATTATGAAGGTATATGTTCTCCTTAATCAACCTCTTGGTTTACTAGTTTTATATCCTTAAATAAGTGATGGAAAATAGAAAGCTTAAGCATGCAATCTCTTGAGGTTTTAGATCCAAATTTTGATTATTTTCAGCACTCCAAAATAAAATATTCCTATTAATGAATTATTTTTGAAGCCCAAATGCTCTAAGATTTCTTGATGATTTTAACATATGTTTAAATGTTGAAAATAATATCTTTTTATACCAATACATGATGAATAGTTGCATGGATTTATTAATTGGCTTCAATTAGCTAGTACAAAAGGTGGGAGTTAGACAATTTAAATTTAAAATAAAAATGGACTAGCTACACTTCACATGCATGTAAATCCACATCTCATGGGGCTCGCCTTAGGTGAGGCATCTGAGGCCTCAAGATGGAATAACAACACAGAAATTATGCATAAAATCAAGTACAAATATGATATGAATAAAGAACCAATGTATTTGAAGTGTGATAAGAGTAATGGAAATAAGACTAGGGAAATAAGAAAAACTTAAGAATGTTGTATGTTCCTCTAGAATTATAATAAGACATTCATCAAAATGAGCCCAAAATGAATTAGAACTTATATGATATGTTGATTTCAATGTTAAAATAACATCTTTTAAGAAAGCAAGCTCTTTTGTCATTTTTGTTTAGAAAATTTACATGGTATGTCCTCATTAAAATTGGGTTATTTGCCACATAGTTTGGTTATTACTTGACAAATATATAAAATTTTAATTTTAATTAATTTTATTTGGCTAAAGTTTATAGATTCACATTTTGTGTTTATTTTATTTATTTATGACCTCCAAAGAGGACACAAATTCTAAAGATGTCTAAGAATATAATGCATAATATAATCATTATACATTAAACATTTGACCTAATTCAACCACGAAAAAAAATTAGAAGAATTTTTCAATCAAAACTCTTTCATCCAAATTTAGTCAAAATATTGTGCATGCAAATTAAATCAGTTTTAATTTTAAAATATATTATACTTATTTAATAATTTACGTTCAAAGAGTTCCCTTTAATAATCTACATTCCAAACAAGTATCATATAATTTCCTAAAACTAGTTTGAATGAAATTGTTTTATTCAAATCTATTTTATGTGCCTAATACGTATGAAGATTCTAGAATTGGTAAAGTGCAAGTGATTTTATTTTAACTTTATATCTTTCAACTTTTCTATTGAATTTGAATTTAATTTATTGTAAATAAATTTAAAAACTTTTAAATCAACATTTACGGAAATAGTTTTAAATTTATTTTTAAAAAATGATATTGATTTTATTATAAGAATGTATATACCTAGCATTTTACCCTTTCATATGTTACTTGCACTGTTGCTCTATCAAAGCCACTCATTTGGTGCACTTAACAACTCTAATCATAATATATGTATAATAATAAAGCATTTGAATGTGATCATGGCTCTGCTTAGCTCTGTCGTTCACACTCGGCCCAAAATATTCTCGATGGATTCGCTCGATCATCAATTCTCTGTGTTTGCAAAAATGAAATATGCAACTCTCTCAGGAAGGGGAGTACGGATGGGCTTCGGGGATCTTTCAAATCACCAGGATGCAAGGATTAATGACTGGAAGCAGGTTTCTACTTCTTGCAGATGAGCTATTAGAGTTTTTGTCGCCCCTTTTTGTCTTAATTTATCAAACAAGTTCTCTGCACTTATGCCCTCTTCCCCTAGGATTCATCCTAGGGTTTCACCATGAGGGAGGCATTTCAGGTCTTCATTAGTAGAGATTAACATATCAAATCATAAGGGATTATATTCGCCTCCTCACCGTAGGATTCAAGATTAGGATAAAAGGGAAGTTTTGGCAATCGAAAATCAATAGGATTCAAGCTCAAAATAGACAGCATATGGTAGGCTTTGCCCTAATCCTTCCTCAAAAATAGGGCATAAAAATAAGTATAAGGAGCACTCTGATCCCACCCACACTACTCAGCCACACACTTCACCTTACAACAGAAATCAAAAACTCATCAACAAGAACTACATCCCACCACGCTCAATAGACAATTATACACCTCCTCACCGAAGACTGAGTCCACATAACAGGAAGGAAGATAAAACCATGAAAGGACCCCAAATTATTACAGAGGAGCTATGGAAGAAATGCAATACCTATGGCCTTTTCGGGAAATGATTTGGCACTAGACAAGCTTTTACGGGTATCAAGGAATGGCTTCAATTGGCCTGCAAGTCACAGGTAAGTATAACTCTTCTTTTGAATTACTGTTTATATATTGAGTGTGAGGATTTATCTATTAGGAATAAAATTTTGAATGAAGCTCGAATTTTCTTTCTAGGGCATTCAGTCAAATTCATAAAATGGATACCTAATTTTTTAGAAGATATCTTTAACAATACTGGTACTTTGAAATGGATAATTATTCATAATCTACCGATAGAATTATTACATAGTAGAATCATTTATCAAATAGGGGAAAGCTATGAAGAAGTTTTAGGGCTTGAAGAAAATTACTTGGACTCTTCAAAGGTTAAAATTTTGATTAAATTCTCTTATTCCTCTCCTAAACTAAATGCAATTAACTTCATAAGCAACAGATCCTCCTACCACCTACTAGTGAATCTTTATAGGGGCAACATTTCAGAAAACATTTTCTTCTTCTCAGGGGTAGAATTAGTTACAAACAAAGTAGTGAATACATCAAATCTCAAAGAAATTCTGGATAAGGAATCAATGAAACCCTTCAATACTATGAAACTTATGAAATTAAAAAAAGGAGAAGAAATGTTCCAACCCAAATTCCCGGTATCTATAACAAAGTTACCCAGAATTCTATTTAATAAGGATTGTGGTGGTTTCTACTTAACAAACCCCATCAGTGAAGTAGCTGAGAAACTTCAAGAGAAGATTAGCCCCTCTAAAAAAATAAAGGACCATAAGAAAACTAGGATTGAAAGGAAGGAAGGGCTGATTAGGAAAGAAAATGTTTCTTTGGTAAAATTCACAATCAAAGGAAGGAAACCAAAGATAATTAAAAAGTCAAAAGATAAATCCCCAAATCTACCATTAGAAGCTAATAAGGTCTCAATAACAGATAATCTAGAGAAAAACTTGGATTTGGCCCAAGAGGTCTTTGATTTCTCACTATCATCAGATGATGAATCCGATGATCCTATAGAAAATAATAGGAGAAAGAGTAAACTTATTGAAGCACTAATGATAAATGACTCATCCTTATCATTCCATGACATTTTAGAAAAAGCTTCAATTCCCCCAGAAAAAGAAAGTGTCAAGGCCACAAAACTTGATAACTTAAATAAGGAAGGACTCAATCAGGACCAAGTCCTGATCTATAATCCAACTCCTTTAAATATTAAAGGACAAGAATTTGAAGAGAATAGGATCCCCGATATAATAAGTAATAGTGATTTACAGGGGAATGAAATCAATGATTTTATGGGTTTTAACATTGATAGTTTAGAAAAGAAGGAAGAAGCTGAGAACACAAATCCAAAATGCATTCCCCGAACCAATAACACCGGTGCTAAAGGATGGGAAGAAATTCCCACTAATAGTACCCCCATGGATGAGATGGAAGCCAACATATGTTTGACTCCAAACACTAGTCAAACCTACACCTTGGAACAGTCTGAAATCTCTAAAAACCCAAAATTTGAAGAAGAAAAAATTGAAGAAGAAGTTAATATAATATTAGATTACATGAAGGAAACATTACCAGAAGAATTGATGAAAGACTTGATAAAAGAGCTTGAGGGCACTGAAGACGTAAAGCATCAAGAAAAACTCATTGAAGAGATCATTAATATGAGCAGTGTTAACTCAAAAATTCCTATAGAAGAATTATTAATTAATTTGGAAGAAAAAGAGGAGAAAGAACATATTCCTCTAGGCATAGCGCAAACCATGGTAAGCAATATTTCTCTAGACTATGCAAATAAACCAAAGAAAAGAGGAAGAAAACCCAATGCTGAATTAAGAGGCTTGGCGGGGGAAGCTATAGGACAAGTGAAGATAACATCTATTTTGTATGCTGGGAAGGGGAAGAGCCTTCACACAGTGTCATGAATGTTCTTTCCTGGAATGTTAGGGGTATGAACACCCCTAACAAGCAACAGTTAATTAAACGTTGCATCAAAATATACAACCCTAAAATTATGTTAATTCAAGAAACTAAGTTAGATAATTCAGAAATAAACAATTTTAAAAAAAACATAGGATTAAGATAAATGGAAGCCACAGAGGCTAATGGAGCATTAGGTGGCTTAGCAATTATTTGGGATCCTCGTAATATTTCAATGAGCACCCTAGAAAAAAGACAATATTGGATGAGCGGGATAGTTAGAAACTTTAGACTTAATCTAACTTTTAAGTTAATAAATGTGTATGGGCCTATTCAGAACAAGGACAAACTTAGGGTTTGGGATGAGATTAGTGCTTATATGGAACAAACAAAGGATTCACTTTGCTTTCTAGGAGGTGACTTTAATGTCATAACTAAGATTTTAGAAAAAAAAGGAGGATCAAGGTCCCTCCCAATAGCAGCCAAAGACTTTATACAATGGAGAGATAGAAACTCCCTCCTTGAGATACCAACAGAGGATAATTCCTTCACTTGGAATAACAGAAGGCTAGGCTTCTGCAACATTGCAGAGAAATTAGACAGATTCTTCTTTAAAGGGTACCTCTCAGACTATGATTTTTCTCTTTCAGCCAACATCACTCCCTTTTCCGAATCAGATCATTACCCTATTACCCTCAATATCTTAACACAAACTAGACCAAGGAAGTGTTCCTTTAAATTTGAACAAATTTGGTTAAGAGATCTAGAACTCCTAAAACTAATAAAAATTTGGTGGTCTGAACCCCAGATTGAGAGTTCTAAGTTATACAAATTAGTAAATAAACTCAAATGGATTAAGAAAAAATTATTGGAATGGAATTCATCAAAGTTCGGAAACATCTTTGAGAAGAAAGTGGACCTTGAATCAAAACTAGGGATAATCAATTCCCAGGTTATTAAAGATGGGATGAATGATGACCTTTATCATAAGGAGAAAGGTTTACTAAAAGATTATGAAGAAATCTTGGCTAGAGAAGAAATCTTTTGGAAGCAAAAATCGAGGGAAACCTGGCTAGATGCAGGGGATAAAAATACAAAAAATTTCCACAATAGTACCAAACAAAGAAGAATTACTAACAAGATCTCCTGCATCAAGAATGGAGTAGGAAAAACTATTGAAGACCCCAAAGACATAGCTAATGAAGCAGTAAACTACTTTGATAACATTTTAAATAATAGGGAGTCTTCAAGTCTAGGAAGTCAAAGAGAACTTCTTAGGAATATTCCTAAAATCATTACCAAACAACACAATCAAATGCTTACAAGCAAATTTACTATTAATGAAATCCACTCAGCCTTAATGCAAATGAATCTAGATAAATCCCCAGGTTCGGATGGATTCTCTGCCATTTTGTTTCAAAAGTGTTGGCACTTCATTGGTGAAGAGGTCACAGAAGCATTAGAAGGGGTTAGAAATTTAGGACGAATACTTAAACAAGTCAATAACACCTTTATAGCTCTTATACCTAAAAAAGAGAAAACTTTGAGTCTAGATGATTTTAGACCTATCGCCCTATGCAATACCTTATATAAACTATTAACAAAAACCATGTCCCTAAGACTTCAAAAACTTCTCCCCTTAATAATCAGTGAAGAACAAACAGGGTTTGTCCCGAAAAGATCAATCTTTGATGGGGTTATCATTGCACAAGAGGCCATACTCTATCCTTAAAAACAAGGACCCTAGTATGCTGATCAAATTGGATATTAAGAAAGCATATGATAAGGTTGATTGGAGATTCCTCTGCAAATGTTTGGAAGCATTTGGTTTTTCCAAAACCTGGATTAACTTGATTTTCGAATGTATATCTACTCCTAAGATTTCGGTCTTAGTTAATGAAACCCCAGAGGGTTTCTTTGGCATTTCTAGAGGACTCAGACAAGGAGATCCGATCTCCCCTTTCCTCTTTATAATCATGGCCGAAGCTTTAGGTCAGACAATGTTGGAAGAAAGGAAAAAAAAGACAATTGAAGGAATCTCCATTACTAGAGACTTGGAGCCAACTACACATCAACATTTTGTCGACGATACTCTGTTATATGGAGCTAGCAAAAGAAGGGAGGCCCGATCTTTTAAGAGGATTTTGAAAATTTATTCAATTACCTCTGGACAACAAATAAACCCGAACAAATTAGAAATATTCTTTTTTCATACTGATTCAGGAACCAAAAAAGACATTTGTAAAATCCTAAACTTTAAGGAAGGCAAATTCCCTTGTAAATATTTAGGACTCCCCCTTGTCAAGGATAATAGGATAACAAATGTATGGGATCCCATTATAGAAAAGATAAAAAAAAAAATGGGCTCATGGAAAGGGAGATGGTTGTCCTCTACGGGAAGAACTACCATGGTTAGATCAGTACTAGCTGCTATACCAATTTATCAGTTATCATGTATGCACTTACCTTCAAACAAGAAATCAGAAATAACAAAGCTTTTAAGGACTTTTTTTTGGCAAGGAAGCAATGAGAATAATAAAATTCCACTTATATCATGGGAAAATTTATGCAAGCCCAAATAAGAGGGAGGAGAAGGCATTAAAAACTTAGGAGATCAAGGGAAGGCCCTAGGGGCCAAATTACCATGGAGGCTCTTTAAAAACCCTGAGGCAAAATGGGCGAAAATACTTATCCACAAATACTTAAAAGACGGGTCATCCATAAACATCTTTAGAGAAATCCATCCCCCAAAAGGATCAAGAATATGGAATTTTATGATGGAGTGCCAGAACATTATTCTGGAAAAATTAACTTGGTGCCCGGGCTGGGGGGAGGAAGTCTTATTCTGGGATGACTCTTGGGGAGGCTATGAAATAATATCAAAAAAAATAAACAACCCAACCCTCATAAAATCATTAAAGGAGAAGATTGGTCTCAATCTCAAAGACTACCTCATTCTTAAGGATGGAAACTGGGAATGGAAATCCCTGGAAAAATATTAGATTTTAGATATGGATGATTCAGTAATCAAAGGTATTCTTAAAAAAGGGAAAATATCATTAAATAATTCAAGAGATAAATTAGTTTGGGATGGATCAAAAATAGGGGAATATAACACTAATGATGGATATAGGATCATCTCACAAAGTTATAATAGACCAAAGACCTCCTTACCAATCCACCTATGATGGGGTAATGAATGCTCCCCAAAAGTAGGCTTTTGTACGTGGTTAGCAATGAATTATAGACTCTTAACAACTGATCATTTCAAAAAGTTAGGATTCTTAGGTCCTTCTACATGCCCCCTATGTGAAGTTGATGCAAGAGCATCCTGGGTGTAAGAGCAATCTTGCATCACCCAAAAATATTTCTATTTTTGTATTCAATAAGGGCTATCTTATGCAGAGTTGCTATTTATGGAAACTTGCTATTTTTTTAGTAAGTTGGTCTTACGATCTCGGAATGTTCTAATTTTACATATGGAGGTTCATCTCAGTCATATTAGCCTGCCAGCAAAGTTTCTTGGCTAGATCAAGTCTAGTTTTGAAAATATTGAAGATTTTCGGTATTGGTAGCAGGGTACAGAAACTTCGAAATCAGTTTTGAAGGCTTTAGAGGCCCCGGATGAGGTTGAAAATTTGGGTGATGGGCGCTTTGTATTGGTTAAGCCTGTAGAGCACTTCGTGGCGTTTCCGGAATGGGGTTATAATAGCCAATCGGGTCAACGGGTGATGACTTATGGTCTTCGGAAGTTGGGTCACCTGAATTGGCAGAAAATAATTTCTCTTCAAAATTTCTGTTTGGGTTTCAAAACTCATTTTGAGCCGACTTTGATGTAATAAATTGTAAAATAAAATAATTCTAAGTTTGGTCGGCCCTAAGGGCTAAATTTCTAGAACCTTCTCGGGCGGTGGGAATTGCCTATATAAAGAAGGCCGTAGTGTTGTCTAGAGTAGTTCCGGGTAGTAGATCTAGCTATTGATTCGAGGCTTTGTCCTATAGAATATTGTAAGGGAATGCCCATGTGGCTTACATATTGTAATTCTAAAAGTTTGTAATTCCACATTTGTGGAGATAATAAGAAGCCAATTTTCTATTCTTGCATATTATTGTTGTTGTTTCTCTATTTCTGTTATGTGTTTGTGGTATTAAGGGGAGCACCCTTCATCAAGTGGTATCAGAGCAGGAGTTCTTGAGTGTGTAAACAGATCACCGACTGTGAGGCAATTTGCACCAGGACCGTGGCTAGGGTTTCAGCGCGCATCGCAAAAATGCCTCCACGAAGAGAACATGGCGGAAGAGTTGGTGCTGTGACACCTGAGGTTAGAGAGCTGTAGAGACAAGTGCGAGCATTGCAAGAAGAGATTCGCAGAGGAATGAATCTTAATGTCAAAGACGAAAGCGAGGATGAAGCCGAAGAAGAATATCAAGAAGGAGAAGCTGAAATTGTGAACCAGGAAGAAGAAAGACTTTTTCGGGCGATTTCCAAGATTGAGAAAAGACCTAAGATTGAGGTTCCTACATTTTCTGAAAATCTTAACCCAGAGGAATTGATTGACTGGATCAATGAATGTGAGGAGTATTTTGAGTATGAAGATGTTGAGGATCCTGATAGGGTCAAATTTGTGAAGGCCAGACTGAAAGGTCATGCGAAGATCTAGTGGCAAGAAATTCAATTGGAGTGAAATAGAAGAGGGAAAGATAAAATCACAAGATGGGATTAGATGGTGGATAAATTGAAACGACAGTTCATTCCTGTTGATTATGAGCTTGACCTACTAAAGAAAATGCAAAGTTTGAAGCAAGCAGGAAGATCTGTTCAAGAGTATACAGAGGAGTTCTATCGACTCCTCATCAGAACAGGCCATGCAGAAGCTGATAAGGAGAAAGTTGCCCGATACCTTAATGGGTTAAGGCCAAGCATTCAGGAGGAGTTGAATTTGGTTCGAATGAACAGTATTGAGGAGGCATACCAGTTTGCCCTAAAAGTAGAGGAAAAGCTGAACAAGAAGTTTGAGAGCAGACAAAATGGAAGAGGTCATGGTGGAAGATCTGGTGGATGGTCATATGGTGGCCAAAATGAAGATCCGAAAAAGAAGGATGAGGCCAGTAGCAGCCAGAATCAGAGAGGAAACAATTCTAATCATTTCCAAGATCAGAATAATAGAGATCAGAGAGGAAGAGGAAGAGGACAAGGTTCAGGAAGAGGAGGCTTCCGTGGAACATGTTTTCACTGTGGAGAAGAAGGTCATAGGGCATTTGAATGTCCTCAGCGCCAAGGAAGAATAGACAGGAGAAATGAAGGCCAGGCCAGAGTTGCACATGTAGATGAAGATGCTAGATCATCAAATTCTGAAGATGCTGAAAGAGGAGAAACACTAATTAACAGAAGAGTCTTGCTGAGTGGTGAGAATGAACCTGAACAAAGGAGGAGCCTGTTTCACACTAGATGCAAGTGTGAGGGTAAATGTTGTGATGTGATTATCGATAGTGGAAGCACTGACAATTTAGTGTCAGAAGAGATGGTGACAAAGTTGAAGCTCAAGAGACAGAAACACCCACATCCATATCGGATTGCCTGGGTGCAGGATGACCACAAGGTCATGGTCAGTGAACAGTGCTTGGTAAAATTCAAGATTGGCGGGTACCAAGATGAGGTACTATGTGATATCATCTCTATGGATGCATGTCATATGTTGTTGGGTAGACCATGGCAGTTTGACAGATGTGTTGTACATGATGATCGTGCGAATACCTATTCCCTGACAAAGGATGGAGTGCGACATAAGCTAAAGCCATTGAAGGAGACTGAAGAAAAGGTATGTGGTAATGCAAGAATAACATTTGTTGATGGAAGAAAATTCTTAGATGATATGAGGCATGAGCATGTGTGTTTTGCTTTAATTCCAAAAGTTGGTAAAGAAGAAGTAGAGGATGTACCTGTAGAGGTTGTAGATTTTTTGAATGAGTTTCAGGATATTGTATCTGATAATGTACCTGATGGATTACCACCGGTAAGGAAGATTAGTCATCAGATGGATTTGATTCTAGGGGCTAGTTTGCCAAACAAGGTAGCACACAGAATGACACCAGTAGAAAGTGAAGAGTTGAACAGACAAGTACACGAGTTATTGCAGAAGGGGTTGATTCGAGAGAGTCTGAGTCCCTGTGCTGTACTAGCGGTATTAGCACCAAAGAAGAATGGAGAATGGAGGATGTGTACAGATTCCAGAGAAATAAACAAGATCACAATCAAGTATAGGTTTCCATTGCCACGAATGGATGATATTATGGACTGTTTGAGTGGAGCTATGTATTTCTCAAAGATAGATCTAAAGAGTGGATATCACCAAATTCGGATCAGAGAAGGAGATGAATAGAAGACTGCTTTCAAGACAAAGGAAGGACTGTATGAGTGGTTAGTCATGCCTTTTGGGCTAACCAATGCACCGAGCACTTTCATACGGCTCATGAACGAGGTTCTGAAAGAATTTCTGGGTAAGTTTTTCATTGTTTACCTAGATGATATTTTGATTTTTAGCAAGACATTGGAGGAACATATGATGTATATTCGTATGGTGTTTGAGAAGTTGAGAGATAAGAAATTGTTGATTAATTTGAAGAAGTGCAGTTTTGTGAAGAAAGAGTTAGTGTATTTGGGATTTGTAGTTTCAGCAGAAGGTTTAAAAATGGACCCAGAGAAGGTACAGGCTATCCTTGAATGGTCTACTCCAAGGAGTGCTACTAAGGTAAGATATTTTCATGGTTTGGCTAGCTTTTATAGAAAGTTTATTAAAAATTTTAGCAGTATTTGTGGTCCCTTAACTGAAACAATGAGAGGGGATAGAAAAGAGTTTAAGTGGACTAATGGGGCAGAAAAAAGTTTTCAATTGTTGAAACAAAAAGTTACAGATTAACCTATTTTAGCACTTCTAGATTTTAATAAGGTGTTTCAAGTAGATTGTGATGCTAGTGGTACTGCAATAGGAGCTGTTATGAGCCAAGAAGGTAAACCTATTGCTTATTTCAGTGAGAAGTTAAATGATGCCAAGAAGAAGTATTATGTTTATGATCAGGAATTTTATGCTATAGTTCAGGCATTAAAGAAGTGGAGACATTATCTGCTTCCTAAGGAGTTTATTTTGTATACTGATCATCAAGCTTTGCAATATTTGAATAGTCAAGGAAAGTTGAATCAGAGGCATTTGAAATGGGTTGAGTTTTTGTTGAGTTATACATTTGTTTTGAAACACAGAAGTGGAAAGTCTAACAGGGTTGCAGATGCTCTTAGCAGAAGGCAACTATTGCTGACAGAGATGTAGATTGAGGTGGTTGGGTTTGAGGAACTCAAGAATTTGTATCCAGAGGATCCTAATTTTGGTGAAGCTTGGAAAGCTTGTACAGAACCTGTTACTCTAGAAGCTTGTACAGAATTATTATTGGCCACAATTGCAGCAAGATGTGAAGAAGTTTGTACAGAGTTGCAGAGTATGTCAGATGGCGAAAGGAGTGAAGCAGAATATAGGGTTGTATCAGCCATTATCTATACCAAAGAAGCCTTGGGAGGATATCAATATGGACTTTGTTCTTAGTTTACCGAGAACTTAGTGGGGACATGATTTTAATTTTTGTGGTGGTTGACAGATTTTCAAAGATGGCACATTTCATTCCCTGCAAGAAGACTAATGATGTTGTTCATGTAGCAGAATTGTTTTTCAGAGAAGTGGTGAGACTACATGGTTTTCCAAAGACCATAGTTTCAGATCGAGATACTAAGTTTGTTGGATATTTTTGGCGGACATTGTGGAAGAAGTTGAAGATAGATTTGAAGTTTAGTTCATCACATCATCCACAGACTGATGGACAGATAGAGGTGGTGAATAGAAGTTTGGGAAATCTGCTGAGATGTTTGGTTGGAGATAAGCCAACAGGATGGGATTTGATTTTACCATAGGCATAATTTGCATACAATAATTCTGTCAATAGGAGCACTGGTAAATCCCCATTCTAGATTGTATATAGAAGTAGTCCAAGAAATGCATCTGAATCGAGAAAGATAGATAAAGGAGAAATAAGTAGTGCTGAAGCTGAAGATTTTGTAGAACACTTGAAGAACATCCATGAGGAGGTGAGGAAGCATATTACCAAGATGAATGCGCAGTATAAGGCTAAGGCAGATGAGAAAAGGAGGCATAAGGAATTTCAGGTTGGGGATGAAGTCATGGTTCATTTGCAGAAGGAGCGATTTTCGGTTGGTACATATAACAAGCTGAAAATGAAGAAGTTTGGACCATGTAAGATATTGAAGAAGCATGATTCAGGAAATGCATATGAGGTAGAATTGCCTAGTGAGCTGAATATTTCACCAGTGTTTAACATTTCAGATTTGACAGAGTATCACGAAGAAGGTGTTGAAGATGAGGTTGCAGCAGCATAGTGGAGTATTCCGGCAACCAGTTCAGATATCAAAGAGATTGAAGACATACTGGACAGTCATGTTGGCAGAAGCACAAGGAACAGGACATATGAAGAGTATTTGGTCAAATGGAAAGGATGACCTGTTGAAGATTCATCATGGCTAACAAAGGAGGAGGTTAACCGTCTGGGTTTTCCTCTGCACACCTGAGTCGTGACAGGGTCACTTCTTAAAATTACCCTGGGTGTCTGATGCAGGAGCATCCTGGGTGTAAGAGCAATCTTGCATCACCCAAAAATATTTCTATTTTTGTATTCAATAAGGGCTATCTTGTGTAGAGTTGCTATTTATGGAAACTTGCTATTTTTTTAGTAAGTTGGTCTTACGATCTCGGAATGTTCTAATTTTACATATGGAGGTTCATCTCAGTCATATCAGCCTGCCAGCAAAGTTTCATGGCTAGATCAGGTCTAGTTTTGAAGATATTGAAGATTTTCGGTATTGGCAGCAAGGTACAGAAACTTCGAACTCAATTTTGAAGGCTTTAGAGGCCCCGGATGAGGTTGAAAATTTGGGTGACAGGCACTTTGTGTGGGTCAAGCCTGTAGAGCGCTTCGTGGCATTTTCAGAATGGGGTTATAATAGTCAATCGGGTCAACGGGTGATGACTTATGGTCTTCGAAAGTTGGGTCAACTGAATTGGCAGAAAATAATTTCTCTTCAAAATTTTTGTTTGGGTTTCAAAACTCATTTTGAGCTGACTTTGATGTAATAAATTGTAAAATAAAATAATTCTAAGTTTGGTCGGCCCTAAGGGCTAAATTTCTAGAACCTTCTCGGGCGGTGGGAATTGCCTATATAAAGAAGGCCGTAGTGTTGTCTAGAGTAGTTCCGGGTAGTAGATCTGGGTATTGATTCGAGGCTTTATCCTACAGAATATTGTAAGGGAATGCCGATGTGGCTTACATATTGTAATTCTAAAAGTTTGTAATTCCACATTTGTGGAGATAATAAGAAGCCAATTTTCTGTTCTTGCATATTATTGTTGTTGTTTCTCTATTTCTGTTATGTGTTTGTGGTATTAAGGGGAGCACCCTTCATCAAAAGTAGATGAAGAAGATGGTGACCACTTATTTCTTAATTTCCCATTCACACATCAATGTTGGAATCGGCTGCAAGGAAACTTGGGTTGGACCTTAGCCTTTCCACAATCTTTGAGGTCCATGCTGCAAGAATGGCCAATTATCAAACAAAAGAGCATCTATGCTAACCTGTGGTCTCTATCCCGATCCATATTAATATGGGAAATTTGGAAAGAACACAATAGAAGAATCTTTAGAGAAAAAATTAAATGGGTACAACTATGCAATGAAATCGAAGCAACAATTATAGAAAAAATGAATAGCAACACTCTCAAAAACATGAAAACAGATCTTAAAATGAGTCAGTGGGAAGGGAAGATGAGAGGAAAATGAGAAGGTTTGGTATTACCACATTTTATAGGGGCTGACCCTCAGACCTCTTCAAAGAGGAAGGAATGCAAGTGGAAACCTCCAAAGAATAATTGGCACAAACTTAATTTTGATGGAGCATCCAGAGGAAACCCAAGAATTGTGAGCATCGAATGCAGCATACATAACCATGAAGGCAAGGAAATTGAAGCACTAGAAACTCCTATAGGAGAAGAAACAAATAATTTGGTAGAACTTTATGCTTTAATAAAGGGTCTCCAAAAATGTGTGTCCTTGGGATTAAATTACTTAGAAATTGAAGGTGATTTTGTAATAATCATTAATTTACTAAGAAAGAAAGCAACTCCGAATTGGAGATTAAACTCCCTACTCTCCTAGGCTTTGACCCTTTGTGACTCTTTTTCAGAAATATCAATTAATTACATTTATAGAGAAGGTAACAAGAGAGCTGACGAATTAGCTAACTTAGGAGCGGATGGGATCTCCCTAACATAACTCGTAAACATTAATGGAGAAGGTAGAATTACAAGTCAAAGGGGTAACTACACTAAATTATTTAGTATGCTAAAAGGACTCCTTGTTGGCCCGAAATGAAGACAATATTCTTTCAGGCTCTCTGAATAGAAAGGTATGTGCAAGATCATAAGGGGCCAAACTATGCCCTTAAGTGGCAATGAAAAATCAGCAAATTAGGGTTACTCAACTTGACATGAAAATTTCAACTAGCTATGAAACTAATATCAAAAAGTTGTAAGAATATAATCTATAGAAAATTGAATGTAGTTTCTAAACTACTAGGCCTTTTTTGAGAAAAAGTTAGTATGATTGGTGAAAAGTATAGATTTCAATGCAACAGTACAAAAATTTCAGCAAAAAAATAAGTAGGTGTATGTCTGACCACCTTAATCATAATCAAATGATAATATTTTATTATAAGATTTTATATATAAGTAGTAGACTCATGCCTAGATGTGACGCATATTTTTTTGTAATTTTATTCCAAAAAAATAATTAATTATGAATTTTTTGCTAAAACATTTTCAAAATAAAAAACTCCTACGTCTGACCACCTTAACTCATTCAAAACTTTACAAAATTCAATTTTTTTATTTTTTTTCCTTATAGTAGGCGAAGCATAGAATGTGACACATTTTTGGGATTTTAAAAATGTTATACCGTCTAAAAGTTATAGTCATTTTTCAATCAGTATATAAATCAGCACTTTAGAGGTAGCTCAATTAGAAAATAATTAATAATTACTTACTGAATTTAAAATTTGACAGAAATTATATCGATAGAAAGCTGATAATCTCCTTAAGATACCCTTTTCATTTTATCAAATTCGGGTGAAAAAAAGTCGTCAACTATATTGTCAAAGTTTTGAACTAACATCGCCACTTTTTGGCCCCTCATGATCTTGCACATACCTAGAAAAGTGATTTTAAGCTAGTTCTCCTTTAAGTCAGGATCAAGGAAGCAATGGTCATCCTCTTAAGGTTAGTTAGTCTAAGACCAACATAATAACCTCACTTCCTAGAGCAATCTAAGTTTAGTAACAGGGAAGAATTAGAAAGAAGCCCTTTTGGAAGCAACTCAGAGTAATTGGTAGGGTGGCAACAATTAGTAATTAAAAAGGAGTTGAACATTACTGGCTTCAAAACTACCTACTTCTAGCAGCAAATATGTAGCCCCTCAGAAGGACTAAGTAAGTATAGACATTAAGAGAAGAGAAAGTTTTATTAGTTTTCTATCAAACAAAGTAGTGAAAGTCAATATAACCCTTTTAGATAGGATCAAGGAATGATCCAGGCATACTCCCAAGGGAATAGGTTTAAATAGAAATATAGCAAGAAAACTTCCTAAAAGTCAGATTCAAGGGAAAAAAAATTACTAACATCCTCTTAAGAAATGGATACAGAGAAATAGTGAAAAAAATTTCTAGGTTTAAAGATAGTTGTCACAGGAAAGGATTTGGTAACCTCTAAACATATTTTTAGAAGCTTTGAGAAGAGATATATTTACCATTCAAAGCTTTACCTTTTATAATTCTATTAATTTACACAATTCCCTCTTTTATTTTGCGTGAAGGATAAAATTCAAAATGATATATTGAAGTCATTCCCGTATTAAGAAAGCTTTCTATTAAGGCTCTAAGAGACCCTACATCAGTGTTGTCATCTAAGGGGAAATCTCACAGATCAACTAATAACTAATAACTATCATTACTTGGTAAAGCTCACAAATCCAAGCACCCTCACTTGTATGAGAATTAATGAAGAAACAACTGTATCAATAAGATGAAGGACGTAGCTTGTATTACTATGGTATAACTTCTATTGCTTCCTTTAAAAATAAATCTCTCCTATTCTTAGATTCAAAGATAATATTTAAAATACTAATTGTTATTTATTTTAGTAGAGCTGAATCTTTCAAACTTTTAAACTTGATCCCTTAAATTTTAACTCTTTCCATTGCCACACGTGTTCTTAGGACCGTCATAAATAGAAATGCTAAAAAGGTCATTTCTTTCTGAGGAAGATAGAAATCTTCCCACGAACAAGACAATATATCTTACGCCACCATTTCATATTGAAACTTACATATATTAATGATTTCGGTACCCTTCTAATAAAGATCTAAAAACCAAGCATAAGTAACTAAAATTAAAGGGACAAAATTGTGATACAACTGTATCTTTAAGAGAATAGTACGCATTAATAATGATACATTGTGGATTGTTAATCCACATGTGAGCGTATTCCAAAGCATAATCAAAAGGAGCTTACTAGAAGTGTATTTCGGCTCTCTTAAAACCATAAAAGAAATTTGAGGTATCACTCTTCATTAAACTCGTGGTAGAAAGGATAGCTCTACAATGAATTGGAAGCATAATGGAGTCTAGGATAGTGATTTTTCACACCAAAGAGAAGTGTCAAATGGATTTTCGAGGAGCAGTTACACCGGAGAGATGGAATATCATTTTAAAACCTTTAACAGATACAGTACGGAGGGCTTTGGTGAAAGAGCTTGGCGAAGAGCACTTTGACAATGAATTCATAGTTCGAGTTAATGGATAGGTAATTGGTCTATTCATTGCATTAACAATCTATAATGGGACATCTAAGGATAGAATCATCAGGGCGGCAAAGGAAATTTTTAAGGGAGAGTACTTATTAGGTTTAGAAAGAGCGGTTCATAGCATTGATAAGTACCTTACCATCCCTTTCCCTAAACTTTATATGAAATCGAATATGAATGCCCTCCTATCCATTCCTAACTCCCAGCGGCTCCCTATTCTTCTTCTCAAAGATGAAGCAAAGTTTAACGCAGTTTGGCCAGCAATGCGAAAAAATTTAGATTTCCTCATTACAGTGGTGCTTAAGGAGGTAGTAGACCTCGATGAGGTCCTGGACTATTGGAGGGTGGAGGGTTTTGAGATACCTTTGGAAATGGACATGGTGGATCCAAACTTCATTAGGATGGTGGCTCCATACGTCAAGAAATCTTCAAGGAAGCATAAAGCCAAGAAAGAGGAAATCATCATTGTTCATAAGAAAGATGCAGACTGGTACTACAAAGTCATTCGCAAAGAGGAGTAGGCCTTGTTAAGAATTATTTCCTTTATGAACTATAGTACTTAGTCCTTTAAAGTTGATAATTTTGATATGTGATATATTTCCTTGTTAAACTTCAGTACATTAATCCTTTATGATGGATACAAAGTAAGATAATATCAAGTATGGACATCCTGTGGATATTTCTTAGATCTTTAATATAACTCTAGAACAGTAATTATTATAAAGTTGCATTTTGTCTCTTTAGAAGAATGTCTAAATTTAGTATAAATTTTTTGATCCCTCAGGCATAGTATCTTTACACATATCCTATAAATTTTAATTTTTAATAAGTACTTTTTTCAAAATCATTTTGTAATATCTAGAATTGATTATTTCAGGTTAAGTTGGAAGATTAATTGGTTAATCCTAATTCTAGACTATAGATAAGTATTTTCAACATAGATTACAATCAGTTTTAAGTACAATTATTATTAAGAAATTCAAGTAGGATATGAAGGGTTTCTTACCACCAGACCACCAGCGGTTCACCTTCATCTTCGATCAACAACTTCTAGTATATTAATATATAGGGATGAAACTCCCATATTTCAATGTAGCATCTACACGCTCTATGGCAACACCAATCAAATTAAGATGCTTAGGAAGACAAATAGCCTTTGAAGGGAGTATTTCGAAAAGAAGAATAAGGAAAATGTTAATGATTAAATACAACATTGTTGTTAGAGCAGTTTCAGTTATCCTAGGTGAGGAATTTCCTAGGAAATACAAGTAGACATAGGGTTAATTCTGATATCCTGGCTATGTTTATAGCCTCAGCTCTACAAGTTGATCTGGATGTTAGAGGCATTGGTAATCTATGTAGAATAATTTTTAAGAAAAAGTACTTCATGGACCTAGAGATGGTCATCAAAGCATCAGAGTAGACTTAACCATTCCAAGCCCCTATGATTACATGAAACGGATAAGCAACCGGAACCATGTTTCCACATTCCCAATACTGGAGATGATAGACTAGGATAGATATTTGGAAGAAACCCCCATCTATTAGAAGGAACTTAGATCTCCTTTTTTATTTTACCCATATGAGATCCCCTCTTGATGAATATTGGATGACTGAGTTTATTATTGAAGATGACATTAGACTGAAACCTAGTCCAAAAAAGACAAAGACTCAACAACGTCATCAGATTCTTCAAATGAGAACTAAAAAGCTTCCCTCCAGAAGGTAAGAAGCCTCAGTAAAATAATTTTTGTATTCAGGAGATATATCCTTGGTATTTGTTTTAACATTAGATTCGGTATATATATCCTAGGTATTTGAACTCAAAAAGGGTATGGATTATAATGCTAATTGTACTTAAGATAATTTGATATATCCTCTGTTGTAATGAAGAGGTATGGGGAGATTGATTATCAGGCATTTATAAATCTAAAATTTCAAGCACATATTTAATTTATGAGGGCATGAATGCTTATGTGACTACCAGGTTTCTAGTGTTTCTTTCTGACCCAGGTATCTACTTTTAATGCAAGTGATAATTTAATATATTTTGATTCAAGATGTTAAATTAGAAGGAAAGGAATCTCATGAGGCCTATCTAAAGCCTACTTTTTTCCTGGCGCTAGGTTATTACAGATAAATAAATTTTATTTCTTTTAGAACTATTTCAAATTTATTATGCTATCTCAGTTTTTTAAGAATAATTCTACCTAGGAATATGACAAATATCTCCATATGAAGGGAGGAATATTAGTTGATGGGAGTTTGGTTAGACTGTTTCATGGGATAAAGAATCTCTATTTCTAGTAAAATGTCTTTATCATCCTCCACTCTCAGTATGGGGGTACACTTGGAGCCTTTTGTTAATCTTGCGCTATTTTTGGGCAAGGCTGGTTTTAGACCCTGACTTGTGTCCGTTCACTGATTATTTAGCTCTGTAGACATTTATTGTAGATTTTCTAATTCCTTACAGCCCCTAGTAAGCTCTTATGATTTGATTAACAAGAAAATCACTAATCTTGTAATAGCTTTATATGCATGTGCCTGGAATTTTAAATTAACAAGATAGTCACTAATCTTGAAGTCAATATAGTCCAGATATATTGACCTCAGATTAGTGGTTATCTTGTTATCCTTTTTATCATGGATCATGCTTTGTAGGAATCTAAAGAATGAAGTTAAGAGCTAGTTTCTTCTTTCTATGAAGTCTTGAACATATGAGCAGCAGTTTTCTTCGATAGAACTCAAGGGCAGGTCTACACTTTTTTTGGAATTTTGCATGTCTCGATAATCATTAATGTTGAAGTCAGTAGAGTACTTTAAATTGACTTCAAATAATGATTAGCCAGGCATTTTCCAAGACTAATTTTGGATTTTTTGTTGCTGGTCTGAGTAATCAGGCATTCATATGACCTTTATTTTCTTAAAAATGGAGTTTGGAGTGCTCTCTATCTAGTTCTATATATATATATATATATATATATATATATATATATATATATAATATATATATATGTATGTATATTATATATGTATATATATATATATGTATATATATATATATATATATATGTATGTATGTATGTATATATGTATATGTATATATGTATATATATATATATATGTATATATGTATATATGTATATATTATATATGTATATATTTATATATATATATGTATATACATATATACATATATACATATATACATATATACATATATATATATACATATATATATATATATACACCT